>PVKC010006750.1:0-30569 GCA_004027635.1 Crocidura indochinensis | reverse complement strand
TCCTCCTGGTTCTGCACTCAGAAATAACTCCTGGTAGGCTCAGGATCAAAACCGGGTCAGCTGTGTGCAAGGCATGCTACACCCTACCCGTTGTACTTTCTCTCCAGACCCTTGTTCTATATTTTTATATTTAGTACCTGATTATTATTTGCTAGTGTTCCATAGTAGAATCTTTAGTTTGTTTAGAATATTCTATTTGCATAACAATAATTTATATTATTCAATTTTATACTAGAAATATTATTTACAAAGATGTGCATAACTGTATAGAGGTCAATGGAAATTGAAATCAATGAAAGAGAATCTTCATTTTACAGGGTATCTCATGGAGTACAGTTAAAAATTAGTGTCAAAATTATCTTGGAGAACAGTTAAAAATTAGAGGGGCCCGGGAGATAGCATGGAAGTAAGGAGTTTACCTTTCATGCAAAAGGTCATCAGTTCGAATCCCGGTGCCCCATATGGTCCCTTGTGCCTGCCAGGAGCAATTTCTAAGCATGGAGCCAGAAGTAACCCCTGAGCACTGCCGGGTGTGATCCAAAAAAAAAAATTTGAGTCACAAATGCATTAAAAACAGCAATTACATTTTTGTAATTCCCTCTACATAAGACTAATTGAAAACTTTCCTCTTGATATTAAGAACTGTGTTAATAAAATATTCTTTTAGTAGTGTGATCACCCATTTCCAAATTGGTCTCACTACCTACCCAAATGAGCTCCTACAGAATTATATCATTATTTTGAGTGAAATACAATCAATTGTTCATTATACTACAATAAGAGTGTACAGACATATGAATATTAACAATATGGACATAGTATAAAATTTGATTTATCAAATTAGCTCATTTATGCCCATATCATTGTGCTTTTTACAGTTACAGGATAATAAAAATAGTTCTAACAATAAAAGGAATACATGTGTTGATAGTGGTTTCATTCAACTGAAAAATACCTGAAATTGTTTACTGAGTGCATAAATGAATAAATTGCTTGCTGAAGCAGAATCTGAAGACTCAAGAAGATTAATAGCAACACTGCTTGCTGATGTAAGGACTGAATAATTTGTCCAAGTTGAAGCCTTACTTTGAGTACTGGTTATACCCGTGTCATAGGAAGACACAGAGACAGAATCTATCAATAAACATTTTCAAATGATAAACTGTGAATCAAAATTCCAGAACTATAATTTATGGTAACTTTTAAATATCTCTGCTCCTTCCAATCCCACCTGACTTTGTTGTTGAAATCAGATCAGCAAAAGATATTAATTGGTTGTAAAAGCATGAAGTTTTTTCAGTAAACTTAAAGTTGAGCTTCCATATTACTTGGCAATTCCATGTTTGAATACCTATACCAAAGACAGAAGAAACATTCATTCTAAAGGACATATGCCTACCATTATTCTTCACAGCAATCAGTACAATAACTGTGTGGTATTTTAAATTACTGCATAGGGAATGCAATGGCTTAAAGAAGAGTTGTCTAGATATCCCTTGACATAAATGTTTAGGGACGAGAAGGGAAAAAGTATGAGTGGTGTGGGGGAAATAAATACATGGAAAGTAACCAGGATGGTGGTGAAGGGCAAGGAATAATTCATTGGTGATGCTAAATATTTAAACCATAAAGTCAAAAGCACTGAAATAATAAGATAGAAACTTTAAAAACCACGCTTATAAAAGTAGTCTGTCATATGTTCTTAAATGTAAATTTCTTTACTTTTTAATAAGTCTGAATAGATCATGAAGAAAACCTGTCTGTCCTGAAATGTTTTGGCTTTCTCCTCAGAAAGAAAGCTTGAATTGAGGGTTTAACTTTTCCTAATTTAATAAGGTTTCATGTCAGGTAGAGCTGGTTGTCACTGAGCTAGTGATATATACTGAACTGTCCATAATTTTCAGAAAAAGGAATCTTCCTGAGAAAATGAGTAAAAACTCCACCATGGAAGAAAGACAATAGAAAAGTGTTGCAAAGAAAGAAAGAAGATTCTTAGGACAGAAGATAGCTTAATGCACTGAAGTGAAGTCTGAAGAGACAGAAGACAGCTGGAAAGATTTGGGAAAGTGAAGGAAGACCTTCCAAAAACAAATATCTAACTTAACAAATTATTAACATTTTATAGTATAAAGCATACCTCTTTTTCTCTTTTATAATCTGATGGACCTGTATGTAGTCAACAGTTCTTCACACAAGAGAGTATAATTTCTTCTAGAAAAGTGTTGCAAGTCAGTCCTTGATGGGGTTGACTGATGGAGGGATGGAGGATGAGGTCTTTCCCCTCCAGCTCAGAGCCTGCGTCTGCCACCCTGTTCAGCAGGTGGCTCTGAGGGGAAGCGGCGGGTAAAAGGCTAGCAGACTGTCAGGCTTGTGAAAATATCAGCTTTATTCAGAGGACAAGACTGATGCCCAAAGTCTCAGCATCAGTTCCAGCCAAAGAGCCCCTTGCCTTCCACAGACCCTTACTTTTATCAGGTATCGGAATCAGGTACCACCCAATTGTGGGAGCAGAATGCCAGGTCACACCCTAGGGTAGGGCACAATCACCGATCAGGGTAGGGTCAGAAACATAATAATCCCATTGAAATGTTTACATACACAACAGAAAAGTACAGAAAATTTTGCAATAATTTTCTGCATGAATCATAAGTTGGTAAAAAAATCAAAAATAAAGATAATATTTTAGGAGGAAAATTATACTGACTTCAGAAATACCTTCCAAGTGGTAATAGAAAATGGTATACAACTATGTATATATGCATATATACTTGATTCCCTATTCTCTCTTGACTTCCCATTCAGTTGTATCATATTAATTTCACATGGTAAATCAAGATGCAATACAAAGTTATAAGATGATGAGTGAGCTTCTGTACTAGTCTTTATGAATCACTGTTTACTGGTCAGTGGCTCCTCTCAATTTAAGACCTATAATTAAAGATTTCTATTCCCTGAAGTTAGACTGAAGCCAGATTTTGAGCTCATTATCTAAGTAAAGTTAACTTTCTAAACCATGGGAATTATTGTTCTTTTTTTGGCACAATATTGTTAACCCATACATAGATAATCCTGCAGGCCATTTATCTTTTAGAAAAAGCTCGAACTTAGGGGCTAGAAAGATAGCACATCGGTAGGGCATTTGCCTTGCATTCAACAGATTCAGGACAGATGGTGGTTTGAATCCCTGCATCCCATGTGGTCCCCAGTGCCTGCAGGAAAGATTTCTGAACACAGAGTCAAGAGTAACCCCTAAGCACCACTGGATGTGACCCCAACCCCCCAACCCCCGTAAAAATAGAAAAAGAAAAAAAGAAAAAGTGCGAGCCTGGAAATGTTTACATACCCCATACTTAGTGTGGCTACCTCATATATGAATTCCCTGGAAAGTGGTGTGTGTCATTATATTTCATGCTATTGTCATGCATCTTATGGGATACATTTTGCATGTAAATGGATCATAGTCATAAATTTTAACACCCAAATTTTAAACATATATAGATGTATTCCCATTATATTCCTCAGAAAAAGAAATGTTAAACTTACCATAGCATATTAAAGTGTTACTAAATTTAAAAGAGCACAAATGTGAACTTGGATGTGCCCTTAGCATAATGGTGTTGACAACTTGTTTGGGAACTTGGTTATACTAAAAAGTTTGCAACGTATTTTTTGCAGTACTGAAGACAGAATAGAGGATCTCACACCAAATTAATGGCAGATACTTCACCACTTGGCTATCTCCTTGGGTCTGATTGAATCGGTTTTCATGAACAACCAGAGTTTCTTAGGAGTAATAACTGAATATATGAGGCTATTGGTGGGCAAAGGGTTAGCCACACATAGTTTGCTCAGACCTTATTCCTAGATCTTTACTCTGGGATTACTACTGGAAGAATCTGGAGACTATTGGGTTGCAAGGAATACACCGCACATATGATGTGAGCAAGGCAAGCCCTATAGTATCATTACAGCCTCTGAGGTTAAAATTTCAAGCCAAGATGCATTTCAAGTTCTTCATTGAAATAATTAAAACTTGATTATAATGGACTATCTTAATGTATATACTTATTAATATCATAAAGCATTTATCAGAGCTTGTCATTTACATAGTAGTTTTTAGTTTCAGGACTGATATCAAAGTTATTAATACATTTTGATTTGACTTTTGTGCATAGTGTTAAGGAGCGGTCTGAGTTCTTTTTCACATGTAGTTAACCTGTTTTCTCAGTATCACTTACCACTCATATACGCCAGGAACACAAAAAGCACAATTGAAAAATGCCTTCTGCTCTCCTATGATCAACACAGCACTACTTACGATGGCTAGAATCTGGAAACAACTCAGGTGCCTGAAAACAATTGAGTGGCTACAAAAACTGTAGCAGATATATACACAATAAAATACTATGCAGCTGTTAGGAAAAGTGAAGTCATGACATTTTATATATATGGATGGACAGGGAGACTATTATGCTGAGTGAAATGAGCCAGAGAGAAAGGGATAAGCAGATTAATCTCACTCAAGTTTGGGATCAAAGAAAAACAAGATATTTTATGGTAATAATACACATAGACTATAGTGACACAGAACAGTGAGCATAGTTAGAGTAGAGAAAGGTCTCCAAGGACAATGGTAGTTGGAACTGATCAATCTGGACAAGAACTCAACACTGAAAGCTGGAAACTAACAAGAAGGCACCCCTCCATTAATACCAGTGTCAAAATAGAATGAGAGAGAAACAATTTGTCTGCCCTAGAGTAAGGCGGGGTGGGGGGAAGTGAGAGGGAGAAAAACAAGAGACATCAGTAACTGGAAGTATGTAATTGGAAAGAATGGTGTATGGTGTATGACTGAAACCCAACATTGAACAACTTTGTAATCGTGGAGCTAACATAAAGCAATTAAATTTGAAGTGAAAATCTATAAAACCTAAGTTTATTTCAGGTCTTAATAACATAACCAAGATATGGGAAACTATATGTCCGATTATAATCAATGAAATCAATAAAAATGCAATTTTAAGAAAAGAAAAAATCATACAGTATGCTATTATATTGATGTAATTACAAGGTATATGCTGAATGAAGTCAATCATAAGAAAATGAATAAATACCAAACAGTTTCTCTTATATGCGGTCCTTTTCTATCTTCAGATCTCTTATTCCAGGATAATAATATCTTAGCATATAAAAAAATATTCCCTTTTCCCTAGGAGTGCTTTAGCTATTCGAGGATGCTTATTGTTCCAGATGAACTTCATAAATGTTTGATCCACTTCTTTAAAGAATGTCATGGGTATCTTTATAGGGATCGCATTAAATCTGTACAATGTTTTGGGGAGTATTGCCATTTTAAATATGTTAATCTTGCTAATCCATGAGCACGGCATGTGTTTCTAATTCCATGTGTCTCCTCTTATTTCTTGGAGCAGGGCTTTATAGTTTTCTTTGTATAGGTCCACTCTCCCCAACTTTAAACTGAACTACAAAGCAATAGTTATCAAAACAGCATGGTATTGGAATAAAGACAGACCCTCAGATCAGTGGAATAGGCTTGAGTTCTCAAACAATGTTCCCCAGACATACAATCACCTAATTTTTGACAGAGGAGCTAGAAATCCTAAGTGGAGCAGGGAAAACCTCTTCAACAAGTGGTGCTGGGAGAACTCGTTAGCTACTTGCAAAAAGCGAACATGGACCCACAGTTAACATCATGTACAAAGGTAAAATCAAAATGGATTAAAGACCTTGATATCAGACTTGATACCATAAGTTGTATAGAACAAAACACCGGTAAAACACTCCATGACATTGAGACTAAAGGCATTTTCAAGGAGGAAACTGCAATTTCCAAACAATTGGAAGCAGAGATCAACAGATGGGAATACATTAAACTGAGAAGCTTCTGCACCTCAAAAGAAATAGTGCCCAGGATACAAGAGCCACCCACAGTGTGGGAGAAATTATTCACCCAATACCCATCAGATAAAGGGCTAATATCCAAAATATATAGGACACTGAGAGAACTTTGCAAGAAAAAACATCTAATCCCATCAAAAAATGGAGAGAAGAAATGAACAAACACTTTGATAAAAAAAAGAAATACAAATGGCCTAAAGACACATGAAAAAAATGCTCCTCGTCACTGATCATCAGGGAGATGCAAATCAAAACAATGATGAGATACCATCTCACACCCCAGAGATTGGCAGATATCACAAAGAATCAGAACAATCAGTGCTGGTGGGGATGGGGAGAGAATGGAACTCTTATCCACTGCTGGTGGGAATGCCATCTAGTCCAACCTCTATGGAAAGTGATATGGAGATTCCTCCAAAAACTGGAAATTGAGCTCCCATTCGACCCTGCTATTCCACTCCTAGGGATATACCCTCGGAACACAAGAATGTAGTACAAAAAATCTTCCTAACACTTATATTTATTGCAGCACTATTCAGAATAGCCAAGCTCTGGAAACAACCAAGATGCCCTTCAACAGATGAATGGCTAAAGAAACTGTGGTATATATACACAATGGAATATTATGCAGCCGTCAGGAGAGATGAAGTCATGAAATTTTCCTATACATGGTTGTATATGGAGTCTATTATGCTGAGTGAAATAAGTCAGAGGGAGGGAGAGAGACGCAAAATGTCTCACTCATCTATGGGTTTTAAGAAAAATAAAAGTCATCTTCGCAACAATCCTCAGAGACAATGAGAGGAGGACTGGAACTTCCAGCTCACTTCATGAAGCTCACCACAAAGAGTGGTGAGTTCAATTACAGAAATAACAACACAGAGAACTACCATAATCACGTGAATGAATGAGGGAACTGAAAAGCTTGTCTAGAGTACAGGTGGGAGTGGGTTGGGATGGAGGGAGATTTGGGACAATGGTGGTGGGAATGTTGCACTGGTGAAGACGGGTGTTCTTTACATGACTGAAACCTAAGCACAATCATATCTGTAATCAAGATGTTTATATGCATTAAAAATATATTTAAAAAATCTTAAAAAAATATTCCCTGTCCATGGATTGGAAAAACCTAATAATGTTAACATGGCCACATCATATCTAAATTACTATATAGATTCAATGCAATCCCATCTAAATTTAGATTTTTTTCAGGGCCTCACAAAATTAATATTATTAATAAAATACATTAGAACATAATAGAGTCAATTATAAATATCATACAGAATCATAAAACACCCTGAAAAACCAAAGACATATTAGAAAATAAGAAACTTATAGGAAACTAATAAATTGAACTAAAACTATTATACATATGTTAACTATATTATAAAGCTAGAGTCATCAAAATAGCCGAGTCATTAAAATAAACTGACAAATGCATTAGAATTAGGTTCTATAATAAATCATAAATACAAACCCTCAGATCCATGGTTAATTAATTTTTTGTCTTGTTCTTTTTTTTTATTTAAACATTTTGATTACATATCCCGAAGTGGGGATAGCTAGGTGCCTATCAAGGCCCCCAGCACACCCGTTAGAGAGAAGGCCTTCCACATGGGGCTTCCCCAAACCCCATGCTGGGTAGGCCTTTTTTTATTTATGGTTTTTTTTTTTTTTTGAGTAACATCCGGCAGCACTCAGGGGGTTATTCCTGACTCTATGCTCAGAAATAGCTCCTGGCAGGCTCAGGGGACCATATGGGATGCTGGGATTCAAACCACCATCCTTCTGCATGAAAGACAAATAAGTATACCATAATGAACATGCAGGATGCTTTCAAGAACTTGATTTGGATCCAAGCTGCAATTTGAAGCAGTATAGTTCCTTAGGATCAATGTAATCCTAAGGATTACATTAGTTATGTACTCCCAATTACATTAATTAAAACTCTAATTTTATCAAAATGCCAAGTTCTTAATAATCAGTTCAAATTCTGGTTTGGAGAAATATTTGACTGGAGAGATTGTTCAGAGGTTAAATACTTGTCTTGCACGTGGCCTACCTTGATTCAATCCCCAGTACTGCAGATGGTCCTCCAAACACTTGCCAAAAGATGTTCCAAGGCACAGAGCTTTAGCACAGCTTGATATGGCCCCAAAATACAACACAAAATTATGGCTTAATTATATGTGTATATGAAAAACTTCCCTGCTAAAGTTTTCATTTCTGTGTAAAGCACTCTGACTAATAATATATTTGTAGGTGGATTATTCCCTGACTGTAGGAATATGTATAAATATCAAACTTGTGCCAGAGTGGTGGCACAAGCAGTAGGGCATTTGCCTTGCATGCAGCAGACCCAGAATGGACCTCTTTTCATTCCCTAGCTTCCCATATGGTCCCCCAAGCCAGGAGCCATTTCAGAGCACATAGCCAGGAGTAACCCCTGAGCATCACCAGGTATAGCCCCCCCCAATCAAAAAATCAAATTCCCTTTTGGTACTGACATAAAAAATGGCATGGTCCAGCAATCAAGGACATTTGCTAACCTGTGCACATATACCAAACAGGTATATCAACACTCGGACCAGCAAGTTCTTTCGGTTAGCTTGGTGTGAAGGAAACCTCAGGCTCCAAAACTAGGACCTGGAGAGACCGGGTCAACATTGGATTAATCTACACCATGAAAGGTGGCAAGAATTAATTCAGGAATTCCAAATCTTGGGCCAGAAATCTAAACACACAAGCCTTGCTCTTAAGAAGATGGACAGTTTGGTGTAGAAAGACCAAAGAATAAATGCATTATCTTTATGAAACCTGAGCTTATATTAGCAAGAACCAGGCCACACCCTAGGCTGGAGAAGAAATACTAAGTAGGGTAGGACCCAGTAATCCAAATTTGGGTCTTTTTGATTTCTAACTTTGCACTTACAGCTATAGACTATGAAATTCCTACTAATGAATATCCTTTCCTCTTTTGGGTTGGTGGTATTATCTACTTAATAATTTGATCAGGCAAGCAAACATATTTTCTAGATGTCAAGAAGGCATCAATAGGAATGAAATCAAATTTGTTTTCTAAACAGATGAATGAAACTGAAAGTAAAATAGTCCTTACAGTATTGATTTCTTTCTCATGAATCTTGTAAAATGTCAAGCATAAAAAAAGAGGAGAAAACCTAATGTTTATAGGCCATTTTATTTCACAAAACCCACTCTCTGGTATCCAACAATTGCAGTTTATATAGTATCAAAAAGGAATGTGCTACGTTGATATTTCAATCATAATTTGACTTTTTAGAGATGACAAAGGTTTTCTAAATGTATATGTTCTTCAGAAAGATGTAATCTCCTTACTAAAATATTGGAATTCTGAGTACAAAGTATAGGAAGAGTGGAGTCCAGGGAAGACCAGATAACTAAAACTTCAGGCAGAATAGAGGAGAGAAGCTTTTATTGTTGATTCACTGTTTCCAGGCAGAGCAAACTGAGTAGTGATGTGGTTTTTAAGAACCCAGGTGAGTTGGGTTTTATTCTTTGTTTGTTTGGTTGGTTTTTGCAGATTTTCCAGTCAATTTTGCAGTCACTTGAGAATCTAGAAGGCTTTTTCTTCTGCAAATAAGACAAAATTTAATTTTTTATTAGGAGACTTTATCATGGACTTTTCCTCCCCGCAGCTACTATACCAGACCTCAGGAATTGACACCAGTGACTTTGTAAGATGAAATTTGTTGATTTTTGTCTGGGGCAAAGACAACATCCCTGATGAAATAGAACACAAAATATCAGAGATTTCATCAGAAATGTTCAAAATTTTTTTCATATTTCTCTGAAAGAAATATTAAAGTTATTTTAAGAATTACAAAGTGATTTAGAACAATATAAATATTTCTTATATAAAATTTATAGTAATTATATCTGAATATCATGTTAATATAAGATCACTTTCAGGGGCCGGGCGGTGGCGCTGGAGATAAGGTGCCTGTGCTAACCTAGGATGGACCGTGGTTCGATCCCCTGGCTCCCCATATGGTCCCACGTGCCTGCCAGGTGAGACTTCTGAGCGAATAGCCAGGAGTAACCCCTGAGCATCACACCGGGTGTGGCCCACAAAAAAACAAAAAAAAAAAAGGGATCACTCTCTTAATTTTTTCATAACCTCAATATCAATCACTTTACAATGTTATTACAACATAATGCTTTATCTTCTTTAGATATATTATTTTCAGTTGACTAGAATCATCTAATAAAGAAATAAATCTAATTCAAATGGAAATGTAACTATTAGGTTTATTTCCAATTTTTGCTTCACAAAAAATGTAGCTAGTGCTTGTATAATTATTACTAGTATTTCTCTATACTTCACAGTGTTATTATCTTCATTATGATCGAATTATAAGTTTCTTAGATACCACTGTTGTAAAGTTATTTCTAATGTCTAAACTGGGAATGCTTTAGTCTCATCTTTCCTCTTGTATTGATTTTCTATCTTTTCATTTATGTCTTTTTATTCTTTTATAGGTTATGTATTGTATGTGGCTTTACTTTATAACCTTTTTTTCTATATTCCTCTACATCCTCAATTTAATTAACAGAGTTTACTTCACTTGTCATGGTGAGTGCAAAGATTGACCAGTATTCTCGAAGGAGAAGCTGAAATTCGAGGAGAAAGATTACATTGTTGTTCAGCATCAGTTGAGAGTGGTAGGCTACTACTTCTTTTTCATTGAAAATACAGACTTCTGAAGACACAAGGTTCAATGCTATCTTCCTAGCCATTATGTTCATATATCAGCCAGGCACTATCTCCTGTGAGGATCATGAAAATAAGAGATCACTTACCTTTTCCAGATGCAGATGACATGAGCATCTTGCTACATTTGTTCATTCCTGGAACAAACAGAATAAAGAACTCATCCTAGTTCAAGGGTCTTTAAATGACTTCATAAAAGACCCAACTCTTGACCACATATCTCAATGGAAGTATAACCAAAGTGTTGCAAGGTCATATATTATCAGGCAACTGAAGATTCTTTTGACATTCATAGGAATTTGCAGAATGCAGCTCCAGACAAATGGCCACCTTAAAAGCTCCATGAATCATGATCACCAGACTCTTGCTAATGAGTAAAAGGTTTTAGGAGTTATCTAGTGGCCTCAGCCTCAGAACACTGTCACTGGAGACATTCATTGTATTCTTTTGAATTTTTAAAGCAGATACACTAAAACTGCAATTTTTCCAGCATCTCCCCCTCCTCCTGGACTGACCCACCTTTCATGAGGAATAAAATAAATGAAATGTTGGACCCACATCAACAGTTTTGCAGCCGACATGATGAAATAGGTGTTGCCAAAGATCACTTTGGAAAGATTTTCTTCTACAGAAGAATCATTTCCTATCATCACTGACCCTAAAGAATGCATAGTATAAAATAACTGCCTCACAAAGGATTTCCTCATCCTTTAAAGTGGAAATGAATGGCAACTTGAAGAAAGATCATTCAGGTTCTGTATAAGATGGCTATATTTACAGATCACCACAAAGGTCTGTAGTCGCTCATTTGTGTCTTCGGAGTTTTCTCAAGTTCTCAAAAGTTATAAAATCTAGGAGTGCATCCAATTCCACAAATAGCCTTGGGCTGACTAGTCACAATTTCCTTTTTATTTATTACTACCACTAATTCCTGCATCCGGTTTTGAAATTCTCATTCATTTTATGAACTTGTAGCACATAAAATAGCTCAATTCCTTTATGAATTGAATGACCCTTTCATTGTTTATATTCTTGAAACACAAAATCTGAGCTTGAAGCTTTAGCGACACATGCCATCCTTTCATAAACATCTAGTATCTCATAAAATATGATTGGGAATCAGAGCTATAGTGCGGCAGGTAGGGCATTTTTGCCTTGCATGTGGCTGACCAGGTTCAATCCCCAGCATCATATGATCCCCTGAGCCTGTCAGGAGTAAAGATTTCTGAGTGCAGAGCAAGGAGAAACCCTGGAGCTCCACTGGGTGTGGCCCAAACTCTGCCCCCCTCCAAAAGTGCACAATGTCAGACCATTCCTAGACCCGTTGCTATAAGTAAACATGATAAGCTGCTATAAGTAATCATTATATTCTCAAAATGGAAAAATCCTGAAAATAGAAAAGAACCATTATTCTCCACGTTGATAAAAACCATTAAGGTTCTTTCTTGAATGGATTTGGAAAGAACTTAAATATGGATTTTCTTTTAAAATGACCCTGACTGTTTTTATTTGTGTGTGTGTTGCTCAGGTTTTTTTTATTATATTAATAACTTTAATGGAGATACAATAATTTTTACTAATATACTTGCTACTGAACTTTTTCTTTTTTCTTCTCTTCCATTTTATTTTGTAGTTTTTTTCTATTTTTTTAATAATTTAGCTTTTCCTTATCTTTAAACAAATGTATTATGATCAGTTATGTAAACTGTGTAATGCATTTTCTTTTTTTAATTATCTTTATTTAAACACCGTGATTGCAAATATAATTGTAGTTTGTATGGTTACAGTCATGTAAAGAACACACCCCTTCACCAGTGCAGAATTCCCACCACCAATTTCCCAGATTACCTACTCCCCACACCTGTACTTGAGACAGGCTTTCTTTTTCCCTCATTCATTCACATTGTTGTGATAGTTTTCAGTGTAGTTATTTCTCTAACTGCACTTATCACTCTATGTGGTGAGCTTCATGTCATGAGCTGCACCTACATGGGAAGATGGGGAGAAATAATGGCTGGGACTGAGGCTGTAAAATATTAGAAATGAGCTTTGTAGGGCAGTATCAAGGTCACAATACAAGATGGACATTATGGATATATAAAATAAATGCATTCAATACTATCAATATGAAAGCAAGGAGAAAAATTTCCAGTGACTGTCCCAAAATAAACCAGTGCTAGAACAGCCCGACCTCCTCCCAAAGCGCATTCCCATTAGTGTAGGGAGAGATAGGGGGGAAGCCTGTTGACACCTATAGAGTCCACCTAGACTGGTGCCCAGGGAAGGCCTAAAGGCCTGGGGAGAAAAAGGGGGATGTATTGGGGCCTGCCAAGCATCCCAGTACTCCCCAGGCAAGGGGAAGGCTTCCAGCATTCGGACTCCTCAAACCCCATACCTGGCAAGAGCTGAGAGTCCACCTGAACCCACTTCTGGCCAACTGAGCTGGCACCCAGGGAAGGGCTGGAGTCAGGGGGAAAAAAAGGATGGCTGGGGGCCTGCCAAGTCTCCCAGCATTCCCTAGGCTAGGGAAAAGGGCTCTGGTATGGGGCCTCCCCAAACTCTATACCTGTCAAGAGCTGGTCTCCAGAATCAAAGAGGAGATCAGAATCTAGATGACTGCCGCCCTGCTCCCCATACACCTCTGACTGTTTTGAGAATTTGTCTAAAATAAACCTGAAATGTACATCCTGTGAATGTGAGAACTATAATAAGGCTAAATTGAATAATTCCTTTTTTTCTTTGTTTATATTTTTGTTTATAGGCCTCATCTTGCAGTGTTAGGACTTACACCTGGTTCGACACTCAAAAATTACTTCTATAGTGGGGCCAGAGTGATTGTGCAGTGGTAGAGAGTTTGCCTTGCACACAGCTGACCCAGGATGAACCTGGGTTCAATCCCCAGGTTTCCATATGGTTCCCCAAGCCAGAAGCGATTTCTGAGCACATAGCCAGGAGTAACCCCTGATTGTTACCGAGTGTGGTCCAAAATCTTCCTCCCCGCCAAAAAAGAAAAAAAAAATTACTCCTGGAAGGCTCAGGAGACCATACAGGACTCCAGGGATCAAACTCGGGTAGATCTCATGCAAGGCAAATGCCCTATTTTTTGTGCTATCATCTTGACCCCAATTTGAATAATTCTTATCTGAATTCTCCACTTTTTAATTCTTACATCATCCCTGAAATGTCCTTGGGGCAGAGCTTTAAAGTCATTCACCTGTTTGTTTTCTCTCCTTTACTGAAAAGAGTTATATGAATGAAAACTGAGAGTGTTCTTAATTCCTCAAGAGCCTTCCTAAGGGAGAGAGGAATCCTTCTGTCTATGTATAGATGTGAGCTTGACAGAAAGAATTAATATCACTCATAGAAGTCCAAAGAAAGACAATTCTTAATTTTACTAAAGGGGTCCTAATTCTGTCTCTCTCTACCAAATGGAAATCACAGATGAGAATTTTGAATGAATTCCTATTTTCTTCTTCCACCACTCTTGGATCACTCAAACCTTATTATACTCTAACTTGAGTCTTAGCATATTTCTTCAGCTGGAAAAGAGAGAGAGAGAGAGAGAGAGAGAGAATTCAGGGGAAAAATTAAGGCCTGGTACCAGCCACTGAAATTTTAATTTACTAGCTATAGAAGTTATTCATAGTTTATGGGAACTATCGACTACTTGGAAAATGAATTAAATTACAAGTTTCTTGAAAGCAGAAATTATATTGCTTTGTGCTCCTCACATATATCACCATGTGTAATACTGTACATATAGCATCTATGATCAATAAATGTTTAGTAGAGGCCGAATGATAGCTCAGTGGTAGGATGTTTGCCTTGCAGGCGACTGACTCAGGATGAACCTTGGTTCAGTCCCCAACATCCCATGTGGTCCCCCAAGTCAGGAGTGATTTCTGAGTGCATAGCCAGAAGTAATCCCTGAGCATCACTGGGTGTGGCCCCAAAACAAAATAAAACAAAAAATGTTTAAAAAATTAAAAATAAGGGGCCAGAGTAGTGGCGCTAGAGGTATTTGTTCTTTCCTTTCCCCATTTTTTAATTTTAGTTTTTAGATTGTTTTTATTTATCTTTGTGAGTACTTTATATATCCTAAATATCAACCATTCGTTTGATATGTTGAGTTCAAATATTTCTACCATTTCATTGTCTTTGTTTTAGCCTGTTTCATTTTCCATACAGGAACTGTTTTGCTTGCTGCAATCTCATTTTTTTTATTTTATTCTGTTTTTTTTTTTCTAATGGTATCATTTTGTTGAAGACTCCTTGAGGTCTAAATCTTGGACTTCTCTGACTATATTTTCCTCAATATACTTTATAGATTCAGGTCTAATCTCAATGCATTTGATTCACTTTGAGTTGACTTTTGTGTAAGGTGTCAGATATGGATCCAGCTTTAGTTTCTTACACATAACCATTTATTAAAGAATCTATTTATTCCATTTCATGTTCTTATCTCCTTTGTCAAAAATTATCTGACTGTATACGTGAGTGTTTGTTATTGTATATTCTATTCTGACCCTTGGTCAAAGGGTCTTTATTTAATTACCATGGTTTTTTTTTAGTTTTCTAATAGAGTTACAGAAGTCAGGTCAGTGAATGAAATATCACACAATTTCTTATTTTTCAGTATGGTTTTGACTATTCAGAGTCTTTTGTGATTCCACATAAACTTTATAATTTACTGTCAAACTTATTGAAATATTCTGAATTTGGATAGAGGTTGCATCACATCTAATAGTAGTTTATGAAGAATGTTCATTTTGAAAATATTGATTCTTCTAATACCCAGCATGGAATGTTTTTTTCCATTTCCTATATTCTTCAATTCATTTAGTGCTTGAAAGCTTAAGTGTATGTATCTACCTCTTTTTTTAAGTAAGTCTTAGGTAATTATTGTTTTTGGACATTAAGTGGGATAGACAATTTGACCCATTTCTCCTCTTATTCATTCATTTGTATATAGGAATGCAACCAACTTCTGTGTATTGACTTTGTAGACAGCCTTTTTTTTGCTATAATGATTTTCTTTCTAGGTGTTAATGGTGGAGTCTTTAAGATCTTCAATGTATATCATCATGTCATTTGCAAATAGAGATAATTTGACTTTCTCTTTTACACTCGGTATTTCTTTGATTTACTTGTGGAGAGTGGTGGGACACACCCGGTGATTCTCAATGGTTACTCCTGACTATTTTCTCAGAAATTGCTTCTGGCTTGGGGGACCACATGGGACACCAGGGATCGAACCGAGGTCCGTCCTGGGTCATTCACATGCAAGGCAAATGTCCTACCACTGCGCTACTGCTCCAGAATTGATTTACTTTTTATGCCTGAATGCTATTGCTATATTTTCTAACGTAATGTTGAATAAGAATGGAAAAAGTGAACATCCTTGACTGTGCCTGATCTTAGTGGGAATACTTTCAGTAATAAAAGCAGAATATTGAAACCTCCCACTACTATTTGTTTCCACCCATGCAATTCTCTACATTTCTGAGTAAATGCCTTAATACTTTTTTAATCCAACATCTGCATATATATTTATTGGAGTTAATACATCTTGGTCAATTGTTCCTTGATCATTAAGTAGTTTTCATCCTGTCTTTAGTTACACTAAATGCAAATTTCATATAAGTATGGCCCATAATTTATTTTTATGCAGTTAATAAAATAGATATATTTGTCTAATAAAGTAATAATTGTCACTTAATGGGCTTGGTTGGGAGTATTCATTTTACATTTAACTACATGAAATATTTTTCTGAGTGAAGTTTGGTAAATACAATTTTCTCTACCTATAAATTTATAATCTATAAAGATATTTTATGGGGGCACAGGGAAAAAAGATATTTTATACTCATATTTCCCTAGGTTTTTAGGATTGATACAGTAGTGCTATTTTTTAAAAGGAAAAACGATTTGGTAAACAAATGATATTAAAAATAGTTCCGCCAATCCCACTATATTAAAATCTTTTATTTTTATATTTATTTATTGGTTTTTGGGCCACACCCAGTGACGCTCAGGGGTTACTCCTGGCTATGCACTCAGAAGTCGCTCCTGGCGGGCAATGGGGACCATATGGGAACGGGGGGATCGAATCGTGGTCCGTCCTAGGCTAGCGCAGGCAAGGCAGCAAGCACCTTACCCCCTGCGCCACCTCCTGGCTCCAACTATATTAAAATCTTAATGAAACAAAAATCACAGTAGGATATAAAAATGAGTAATGCCAACTGATGTAATCAGACAATGAAGATAAATAAAATTTCATCTCACCTCTTTCTTCATACCATTAAAAATTGTCACCATCTGACAAAAGATGAAAAAAGGAGAGTGCAATTTAATTGTATAGATCATTTCTCCACTACAATGATTTTCATAGCAAGCATTGTGTTATCTAATTCTAAGTCATCAGGCTATAGGATGTTAATAACAAGAAATATAGCTTTCTTTTATCATTTAGTTCTTTTTTTTATTGAAAAAGTGCACATGGAAGTACAATATCAAGATAAGGATATTGAAATAGCTGTTATTTATAGAGTAAAATATCAGATAACAAAAATAAAATAAAGAGCACATGCAAATATATATGTTCTATTAGTTCACAACACATTTCTGGCAATTTGATTGTTATAACAATCAAATGTATATGCATTTACACAAAATTTTAATGTTTGACATTTGTTTATTTATGTAGCCATTTTCACATACATCTCTACAAAGTAACATGCTTACCTGATGATCTAAGATCCCCATTAAAATGCTCTTTTAAGTTTTATAGAGAAAATTGAGAAGTAAAATTGAATGGTAACTTGATCACTACATATGCATTTATATATTTGAGGAGGATTGTTTCCATGTAATTATCTAGTTCATCATAAAACATAAAAATAAATATATTGTTATATGTGTAGTTTTATATATAAACACACAAATCTATATAATGATGCCTTTAATTATGCAATGCAACTATTCTGCTACAAGGATATATTTAATTCTCAAAATTCAGTTATCTTAAAGTATTTGTATTCATTTTAACCTCTTTTTTCTTCACTCCCTCTCAATAACTACCTGAAATAACATTTAGACTGTTTCTATAAAAGTTTCATTATTTAAGTTATCACATTTACATTGCAATATCTGTCTTACAATATCTGGATTACTTTTTGCTTTCAAGATTTGTTTTTCATATATCTCTGAATGACAAGATTTCATACTCTAAATTTTATTGTACACATGAGTGGCTCCATATAAAAGGCTACCTGTGGTGGGCTGTACTATCCAAATTTGTAAAATAGACCTCAAAATATTCACCTGAGGGTCAAATAATCTCATGTCACACTTCTCAAAACGTGTTTCTGATTATTTGCAATGAATGACTATATCCCGGTCCATTAATTTACTATAAAATAAAACTTCAGTACTTTCTACATCTTTATTGTTGTGAAGCCCATTGTTTCATTTCTACTTTAATGAAATTGTGATCTGTTAAGATGTTTGGTATTATACTTCAATGTGTAAATTTATGTATGCTTGTACTGTGATCTAGCATGTGATAAATTCTGGAGAATATTCCACGTGCATTAGAGAGGAATGCAAAAGTGTCTTAAGGATGTGGGTTCCTGTATCTGCCCATGAATCCAAGTTCTAATACCTCATTTAGAGTTTTTGTATTCTTATTTATATTTTGTCTGATTATTATATCTAATGGTGAAAGTGGAATGTTTAAGTCTTCCAACTGTGCTGCCCTTTTATTTGGTGATTATGCTGGCAAGATTTAGCAATTTTGATTGGTTACCTTAAAGAGTAATGTCTATCCCTATATCCAATTATTTTCTTTAGGTAGTATACTATTTGATCTGATTTAAATATATCTCTCCCAGCTTTTTACTTTTATAATAGACTTATATGATTATTTTCCTTTTATCTACCCTGAACTTGTATTTATCATGTGAGTTTGTTGTATTTCCTGTAAGCTGAAAGCAAATTGATTTTGTTTGATAATTCATTCAGTTAATATAAACCTTTAATGAGAAAATTTAGTTCTTTGATATTCATATAACTTATTGATACAAGTGAGTTTGTATCATTTTATGATAGTTTTGTTATTTTTGTCCTTACTGTTGCCTTTATAAGGAAAAATTTTATTATTTGTTTCAGAGATGATTAGATGCAGGAAATTATTTTATATATTGTTTGACAGAACCTTTTTCTTTCCTTCCATCAAATATTAATCATATCTCTGTAGAGTTCACAACCATAGGTTGACAAGTTTTCCCTTATAGTTTTATTTATTTATAAATTTATTTATAAATTTTGAAGTTATCATGCTATTATTATATGGTTTCACATGATATCTCTTATGAGCTTGATGTGATCTCTAGAGTTTTTTATATTTTGTTCTTTAATTCCACTTTAGTCTCTCCTATCTGATTATTTCTTTTTTTTTTTTTTTGGGTCACACCCGGCAGTGCTCAGGGGTTACTCCTGGCTCCATGCTCAGAAATTGCTCCTGGCAGGCACGGGGGACCATATGGGGCACTGGGATTCGAACCGATGACCTTTTGCATGAAAGGCAAACGCCTTACCTCCATGCTATCTCCCAGGCCCCCTATCTGATTATTTCAATATGTCTTGGTGTTGTTATATTTAGGTATATTTTGTTTTTTTGTTTGGTTGGTTTTGGTTTTGGGGACATACCCAGTGACGCTCAGGGGTTACTCCTGGCTATGTGCTCAGAAGTTCCTCCTGGCTTGGGAAATCATATGCGATACCAGGGGATCGAACCACGGTCACTCCTATGCTAGCACGGGCATTACCGCTTATGCCACCACTCTGGCTCCTTGTTTGTTATTCTTTTTTTAATATTTTTTATTTTAATTATGAGGACAAAGATGCAAAGAAAGAGGACAAGATAGGGTTACAGTGGAAGGAAAGTACTCATAACATAATTCTCAGAAGAAGTCCCCTTGCTGATATGTTAACTTTGAATTTTCAGCCAACGAACATTAAGATAAATAAAACAGAATCCATGTACTATTACTTGAAAAAAACAATTACAATTGTTTTTCAACACCCCAAATTATAATATTATAATTATAATATTATATAATTATATACATTATAATGCTTCTTAATAGCACACAAGGCTATCTATAGCCATAAAACTTATGTAACTCCTTAAACATTAGAGGCATACTATTTTTTTAACATTTTCATGTACATGCATATTAGTTTAAGTTAACCTCAAAAATTTAAGTGGGTTTTTTGTAAGGATTAGAGTCAAAGGAGCACAGTAAAAAAATGGTGTTAGAGTGGCAATTGTTGTTTGCATAGGCCCACCAAAATATGAGGGGCATGGAAAGAAATAACCTTGACCTAAATACATAGAGACCCTATCCCTGAAGTTTCCTGGCATAAGACCAACTCTAGGTTCAGGAAAGCTAGATAGTCCAATTCAATACATTGTAGTGCCAACACACTTTTATTTTTTGCACAGTCTCTGTTGTTGGTATCATGTTTCTGTATCAAAGATCCTTGAATCTGCATATGCTGCATTGAAGTCAGGATGTGGAGCATCCTCCTGCCTCACCTCGTAATTAAAGGGCTATGCATGAAGCCCTATCCTGTAAGCAGGTCCTTGTTGTTGTTAATCTTCTCAGTGTCAAGGAAGACTCTTCTGAGAAGTTCGATGTCTGAGCAGTGGTAGGGTCTTCCGTGATAGAGGATTGCTTCCTTGTGATGTTATAGAGAACTTGGATGTTTCGTAGATGGCTTCCATGGTTCAGAGGTGAATGGATAATGCCCTTTCTTCTGAGGCCTGTGCCAGGTCATTATGTCAGTGTTCAGGGTATAAGGTCCCTTTACACTACATGATTTGTGTGTTCCAATCTCTATTAAATAAGATCTTATTTGTATGTATAGTATTTTCCCATTTTAATGTGCCTATGCAAAAAAGGAACAATGCCACATGGTGTTATTGGCAAACATGGGGAGCACATGAACAAGTCCAACAAACTCAATGACATGGTTCAATCAAAAGCATTAACTGGAGAACTCTATCACCAGAATTGCTCATAGAACAACCCATAATGAGAAGGAGAAAAGTGTTTAGAACCATCTCTGCCAAGAGAATATTTAGTAAGATTTACAGATGTCAAAGAAAAAACACATAGAATATTTGAAAGAAATTCGTGTTCACTGTATGTCTTTTGAAATAGTTCGGGGTTGTTAAAGCACAATGCATAGTATTGGTCTATGATTAGGATTGTGAAGGACTGAAGTTAAAAGAGTAATGTGGGCAGTGGCGTTTAGGAGGGTAAGAGTAAAAGAGTAAAAAATAAGCTTTATAGGGGAATGGGAAGAAGCAGTACGCGCAGGGGGGCGGAGTTAGCCCCCCGCGCGGTTTCTACCCCAGAAGGCCTGGAGGCCGGGGGCCGAAGAGGGGCAGCTAGAAGCCTATCAAGGCCCCCAGCGCACTCAAGTTAGAGAGCAGGCCGTCCGCATGGGTAGACCCAGCCTGCAACTCAAGACAGAATGGATAGAGAGCCAGGAGACAGGATCCGCCCTGCCCACACCCTACGCCCTTACCACCCCAGAGCTGGGGGAAGGGCAGGGAAAACTTGAGACCCCATCTAGGAGGGGACCCCCCCCCGACACCCACCCATCCGGTCTGGCCCCCTGGGCTGCCACCCCAGAAGGCCTGGAGGCTGGGGTCCGAAGAGGGGACAGCTTGGAGCCCATCAAGGCCCCCAGCGCACCCAAGTTAGAGAGCAGGCCGTCCGCATGGGTAGACCCAGCCTGCAACTCAAGACAGGATGGATAGAGAGCCAGGAGACAGGATCCGCCCTGCCCACACCCTACGCCCTTACCACCCCAGAGCTGGGGGAAGGGCGGGGAAAACTTGGGACCCCATCTAGGAGGGGACACCCCCCCCAGACACCCACCTGGTCTGGCCCCCTGGACTGCCACCCCAGAAGGCCTGGAGGCCAGGGGCTGAAGAGGGGACAGCTAGAAGCCTATCAAGGCCCCAAGCGCACCCAAGTTAGAGAGCAGGCCATCTGCATGGGTAGACCCAGTCTTTGTTTGTTATTCTTTAGACCTCTTTAATCTGTGAAAAAGTCTTCCCCCAATGTTTGAGATTATTATCTCTTTCACTAGTCTTTCTTCCTCTTTAAAATTTCCCTCACCTTCTGGTGTTCTTATGATTTAAAGATTGTTTCTGTTGCTGATAAGCATTAAGTATTTTATGTTTTCTTGTTTTTGCTTTTCTATTGCCACTATTATGTTGCTAATCTATTGCCTATTCTTTGTATTGTTAGCTTGCTTTGCCTTCAAGAACACTGATTCAGTTTTAAATGTTTTAAATTATATTGCTTTGACTTGACACTATATTAGTTGTCTCTCTCATTTTGATGAATTATTTTTTATTTCGCATTGATTTTTCTTTTTGTAGATTAAACTCCTCTTTGAAGTTCTCTTTATTTCCTCTACCATTGTGAAGAGTACTTTGAGGTTTTCCTCAAATTTCGAAGGTCATGATCAAGGTTTTTGAAGCACTTGAGGACAATGTTCTAATGAAACAAATTTGTCTCTAGAAATAATTTTTTTTAATTTTTCATTTACATTCATAAGTGGTAACTATGGACTTCAGACAAAGAGATTAGTCCATTCAGGATCCAAAGGCTTAACTACTAGAGGAAACTGGAAAAGAGGAATCCAAGAACTTGACAGGAAAAAGGTCTTGAAAAAATACCCCATGACTTAAGAAGGAGTAGTCAGCTGGTTAGCTTGAGTTTTTTATGCGTCCTGTGGTTCTCTAACATGAACTTAAAGGTATGAGTTTGGTGGGCAATAGATGCTATGAAAAAAGAGGAAAGGTTATTATTAAAGAACAAAGGATGAGGCTTACATTTTCACTTACACATGGCTATTGGAGTTGGGTATGTGCCATGGAGCTGAGGATTATAGGACTGCAAATACCTAATGATAAAAAAGCCTAAATTTTAAATAAATATGTCCTTATTCTGGCCAGGAGAGATAGTACAGCAGTGTTTGCCTTGCAAAATGCCGATCCGGGACCAAAGGTGGTTGGTTCGAATCCCGGTGTCCCATATGGTCCCTCGTGCCTGCCACGAGCTATTTCTGAGCAGACAGCCAGGAGTAACCCCTGAGCACCGCCGGGTGTGGCCCCCCCCAAAAAAAAAACCAAATATATATGTATTGTTCTCAGAATAACAAAGTTATTACTTTCCTCAATATATAAAATTTATAACATTATAATCAAAATCAGGATAACTTCAGTGAAACTCATCACAATTATTCTAAAATTTGAAAATCAAGAATATCTGAAAATATTTTGAGAATAATTAATGATCCATAAGCATATATCAGAACACTTTAAAAGTTAAATATATAAAATATACAAAATAGCATAATGGAGACAAACATATTAATATAGTCCTCAGCTAAAAATTATTATATTCACCATCTATGATGAATCTTTGTACTATTTTAAGGCAGTTTTTATTTAAGGAAAGAGGGATGTTTACCAACGTGATAGAATCAGATATATTGATATCTTCTAATGTAAACATCCTACAACAAAGAATTTTTGACCCAAAATGTCAATAGTTCCATGGTTAATTAGGCCTAATATAGAATTATCAGAACCCATGGATATGTGGTAAATAAGACTGTGTCAAGGGTTGCATTATATTGTGTGTAAATTGTAGCTATTAAAAACATAAGGTTAGATGTTCAACATGAGACTAGTGAATCATAATGATACGTTTTATATATATTCAATAGAATACTGCTTAGACATGAGGGAAGATGCAATCATGCAATTTTCTGCACATAGAGACTACTGAGAGATATTATGTTAAATGAAGCAAGCCAGAAGAAGGATAAATACAAAATGATATTATTTATATGTAGTATTTAGAATAACTGCATGAAGAAATGCCATCCTTTATTGTGGGGATATATTTTAATTAGAAATATCAAATTCATTGACATTGCTTCTTTAAAGTCCTTCTCTATCAATTCAGTGGTGAAATCATTGAGAATATGGACTGTGCTGTTAAATACATTTTGAAGGTTTTTTGTTTGTTTTGATTTTGGTTGTTTTCCTGTGCACATTTGGTGTTGTTCAGGACTTAATCCTGGTTCTGCTCTCCAGAGCCATTCCTGGAAGACTCAGAGGCCATATGGCTTGCTAGGGATCAAACCTGGGTAGGCTACATGCAAGAAAGCACCGAACCACTGTCCTATTGCTTTGACTTCTAAATGATTTAATTTCACTTGTTTATCTTTCTCATTTTAATCCATAATATTTTGTAAATCTAGAAGCAATGCAACCTTCCAAAATATTGAACAAAATATTGTTATCCACAATTAATATTTTGAAACTATATTTAAAAATATAGTTATTCATATATTCACATTTTGATGAGTAAAATTTGTAATCCCAGTTATGTAGAAAATACCAAAACATTGGAGTTAAGTCTCCAGAGTCATATATAAACATGATCCCATGATAGTTTCCTGGCAAGAAGTGATGAAGATGGGGGTACTGATACATGTAGACATGATTTCTGAGGATTTGGAAATGAAATAAAAATAGTAATCATGGTAACCCATACCATAAATTATCATTAAATAAAAAGATTATTTTTTCTAAAGCGCTTTATCTCCTTGCTCATATATTTCACCACACTGATAAAGGCAATATTTTGTAATCACCTGCTCCCACAGAGCTTCAGAGGTCATCATCTGTATTTTCTGTTGAAAAGAGACAAATCTTAGGAACATTATCTTATATATCTAGGAAAAATGAATTACTATATCATGAAAATTACATAGAACAACTTATATTTATAAAATTGATATCTACACTTGAAGTCACCTGTTTTTCAGATTGTCTAGCCTCTAGTCTCCATCAGATCCACCAGGCATTTTCAGATAATGCTTTTCGTATTTCAAACTGACTCATATTTACCCACTTATTTAAGAACCACATAGCTACCTGCCTTGTAATCATATATTATAGTGAACTACATTAAAAGTGTCTAATGCCAGTAGACAATGTGGCTCCAACTTTTGAACTAAAACCCCACAATTTCCAAGAATGGATTCTCATCCTAGACATAGTTTCTTTTCTCTTTACCCCAGGAAAAAATCAGTATATTTGAATGCTTCTTTTTACCGTTAGTGCCATTGTGTCTTCAGTGGTTTCTCTGAAAAGAAAATATTAATGTAAATCTTCAGAGGCTCTGAATTATTGATATTAGAACAATTGAAAGCATGAAAGATTTTAGCCTTCACATTTCTCACAGAAACAACATATTTTACAGTACCAATGGAATATCTCGTTGAGGGGCCAGAACAGTTGAGAGACCACCCCCCAAAAAAAACCCAAAAATGCTCAAAAAAACACAAACACAAATAGATATATTAAACATTGTAAAAAAAAAAACTTTATTTTCTTATTCAGCCTACATGTCTTATCTTAGTACCCAAAGAGCTTTTTACCTTGTATTTTTTTCCTATAAGAAAGAGTAAAGTAAATGCCTGGCACTTCCATTCTCCAGAACAATGTTCAAGAGATTCAACATATCATTTACTCCACTCAACATGAATCAGTAAATTAATTGACAGAGAATTGAAGGCAGAAAAGAACAGGTACAGAATGAGACTTTTTTCCCAGTGCTAAAATTTTTCCATATCACTTGACTTAGTTTTTCCCAAACATTTAGGTCTGGCCTATTACAACTGCCTTTTTCAATAATACTTGATTTTCATCAGCACCAATTTGTAAGATATTTTATGGTTGTCTGGTGTGGGAAGCTGCTTTCATCTACACAAAAAGAGATGCCCTCACCCATAGTCTTGTCTCTGAGGAATTTTTCACTGAGATGTGTACGTGACAGCTGGCAAGTTTGTGCCTGGGTCTAAACAAAACTGCTAACCACAAGTGTTCACAACTTTTCTGGGTCATGAAGCCACATAGCTAGGAGGAACTTGCTAGCAGAAAGAAAAATGTTTTTTTTAAATATAAGTTGCTTTAAGTTGCATGGATATTGCTCATGTTTTGTGCATGCTTTTTGATTTATGAATTGACTGTTATAGTGTAATAATGCAAAAGTTGATTATAAATGACTTTTGGATAAGTGAATTAATTTTTTTAGGTTAAGTTTTAGTGCAGCATAATTAAGAAGTTTCTTTTTGATAAGAAGTTTTGCTCTCCCCCTGGTAGCCTACCTCTACCCCTCCCAATTTCCTGCAGTTGTTTCTCTTGGTAGACTAAGTAATTGCTGTTAGAATATAGAAGCTGCATGCTTTATTTGGATAAATACTTATATATGAATTATGATTGGAAAAAGCCTTGCTTGAATTATGATTGACAAGCTATGAACCCCTCTCTGCCTAAAAAGAGTATAAGACCAACTTTGCTGGTTTAAATAAACACCCTCGATCAGCACAGTTGTCCTGGGTCTATCTGTTCTAACTTCTTGAGAATTTCCTTACAGAGATATCAAGAGCGGTCCAGCTTCCTGAATCCCACAAATAAGTGACGACCCTTCATCCCTTCACCCCTGCAGGCCGGGGGCCCTCCCGTGGGGGGGTGGTCGCAACTGGCGCACAACAAGGGGCAAGAGAAAGTTACCGACCACCGATCGGATGGCAGAGAGGGCAGAGAGGACGCGTCCGGAGCCTGCTTATCAGACACCAGGTAAGCCCTACCAGGGTGGTGCAGAGTGGGTTAGTCAATCTATATAGAGGAACAACCACTGTCCCAAAAAGCCCCTTAGCAGAATGGGGAACTCTATACGTGAAGAAGCAAAGTTTATCAGAGATATTAAAGAGGAATTAAAGAGTAGAAATGTTGAAGTTAGAAAAAAAAGATCTCTTAAAGTTCTTGATTTTTGTTCATGAGGTTTGTCCTTGGTTTGTAATCACCTGTCCCAAGATTGTACGCAGCACTTGGGATCAAGTAGGTACTGAACTTACAGATTATTTTGTTAACAATGGTACAGACAATGATAAAAAGGTTATGCTTCAGTATTAGGAACTTCTTTTTTTTTTTTTTTGGTTTTTGGGCCACACCCAGTGACGCTCAGGGGTTACTCCTGGCTATGCGCTCAGAAGTCGCCCCTGGCTGGCCTGGAGGACCATATGGGGCACGGGGGATCGAACCGCAGTCCGTCCAAGGCTAGCGCGGTAAGGCAGGCACCTTACCTTCAGCGCCACCGCCCGGCCCCAACTTCAGTATTGGGAACTTCTTAAAGATATTATTGTTAATGTTAATAGTAGCCAAGCTTCTAAACAAATTGTACTTGATGCTCAAAAGCATTTAAAAATTGCCTCCCGTGAGTGCTCTCGTTCCAATTCTCGTTCTAGCTCAATTGTTGATTTGTCAGAAAGCAAGCAGCTCCTTTATGACTCAGAGCCCACTAAAACTTCCTCCAATGCATAAACCCAAACCAACTCTCTGCTTGCTCCTTCATTGATGGACCATGCTTGATCCATGGTCAGTAAATTATATCCCTCTTTGCAGGTGGTGCCTCAGCACCGCCCGCAGGGCCCTTAGACCCCACAGACTCAGAGGACTTGGAGACAGAAGCAGCCAATAACCATAGAGAGGATACCATTCTGGCAGCTGCCCCCCCCCTTATAATCCTTCTAAATTGCCTGAACCTATTGCCTTGCCTTCTTTAACATCACGCAATCAGGAGGCCCAGCAGAAAGCCTCTTTGCAGGCACACCTTCAGGAATTAGAAGAAATTCAACAGCTCAAACAACGAATTGCCAGGTTCCAAGCCGATGACTCACCCTCCCAAAAGTTTTTGTTCCCACTTCATGGGCCAGATGTGGGAACTCTACCTGAAGTGCAAGATCTCCCCATTAGAACACCTAGCAGACCCCTCACTAGAGGCCAGGCTAGACAAGCAGCTGCTGCAGCTGCCGCAGCCGCCTCCGGCAGCATCCCCCTCCCTGAGTTTGACCACTCTGATCAAAGAGATGAGGATGAGGCTCATACTGACAGGGGTGTCCCTAATGAGGCAGAGCGTCCTGATGTCCCTGAGGTCCCTGTATATCAACAACTGCAGCAATATAAAGCTCTTGATCGCAAAAGCCTTAAGGAACTTTTTGCTGCAGTAAGCGCCTATGGCACTCAGGCACCATATACCTTGTCCTGCCTAGAATCTATTGGTGGTGGAGGTGCCGTTATGCCCAATGAGTGGCATGATGTTGTAAGAACTGCCCTCAAAGGAGATCTTTTTATATCTTGGGAGGCTGATTTTCTATTGCGGTGCCAAGGATTTGCTGCTGGTAATAAGGCTCTTTATGCTCACATAGCTGGTCTTGCCCCCTATAATACCCTTAAGGAACAGGACAAACTGTCTCCAACTCAACTCACCAGCACAGCACTCGCTGTCCTGCGAGCCTGGAAGTCTCTCCCCCGTGCTGGCGCCCCCGCTGCACCACTGTCTCAAATCATTTAAGGGCCTGATGAATCATATAGCTCCTTTATAGCCCACCTCTCTGAGGCAGTTGAAATGGTGTTGGGAGAGGCTGCCACCACTGCAGATAGCGTTTTAATTAAGCAATTTGCTTTTGAAAATGCAAATGATACCTGCAAAGCTTGGCTTAAGAATAACCCAAAAGTAGAAACTTTACATGATATGATGAACCTCTGCAGTGAGGCAGATCCCTTTGTTCATAAAATAACTAAAGCTCTTATAGCATTTCAAGGCCAAAATAAAGGAAAGGCCTGCTTTCAGTGTGGACAGTCCGGACATTTTGCCTTCTGCTGTCCCCAGAGGAAGCTCCAGCAATGCAAACAGGCAATGCTAACCAACGCCCATCACTCTGCACACACTGCAGGTGAGGGTGCCATTGGGTCACACTTTGTCGCTCCATCACCAACATTGAAGGCAATCCCTTACCCAGGTTCAGGGAAACGGCCAGCAGGGTCAGCCCCGGACCCCTGCCCATATCAATTTTCAACTGGCCTCAGGGAACACCACCACCAGCCTGCCCGCTCTGCCCAATTCGCGGCACTCTCACAGGCGACACCCCAACAGGTGCCTTGCCACCAGCCTCTAGTCCCCCGCGATATGCTGCCCACTCAACAACCTCCCTTATCAGGGCCACCCCCAGCAGTGCAGGCTTGGACCTCAGCACATTGCCCCCCACATATTAACACCCGAACATGGGGTATATAGCATACCCATGGGAGTTTTTGGACCACCCCCTCCAAACACATTTTTTATGATTATTGGGCGTGCATCAGCAACCATCAAAGGCCTTATTGTACAACCATCTCTTGTAGATAATGATTACACTGGGAAAATCATTTTACTGGCGGTAGCCCCTATCACCCTGTACAAATTTTACCTGGCCAACATATTGCACAGGCGCTCCCGCTACCCATGGATCTTCAGTTTCCCACCTTATCCCCAGAAAGAGGGGCCTCCTCCCCTGGATCATCTGAAATTTTGGGGGTCCGTGCCATTAACCAGCTCTGTCCAATGCTAACTCTTACCATCCAAGGTAAGCAATTTGAAGGGTTAATTGACTCAGGGACCGACACCACCTGTATTTCCTCTGACAGATGGCCCCCCGAATGGCCAACAACCTCCTCCTTTGATCACATCTCTAGAGTTGCTGGCTCATTTAAAAAGGTCTTAGTTAGTGCCCATAAGTTGCTTTGGCAAGACGGGGATAAAAATGCAGGCCTTGTTCGCCCTTACATTATCTCAGACCTCCTGGTCCACCTTTGGGGCAGGGATATTATGGAGCAAATGGGAGTTGTTTTCCTTAACTGCAAAAATCCTGTTGTTCTTCAACAAATGCTTAATCAAGGTTACACCCCTACTCAGGGCCTTGGCAAGGAGTTGCAAGGCCTCACTCAACCCATTAATCCCTCTCATAACCCCAGCAGTCAGGGCCTTGGATTTTCTCTGAGCAACATACAAAATTTTCAGTAGTGGCTGCTGCTCAGCCTGCAGTCCTGGCAGACAAAATTACTTGGCTTGATAACAAACTTGTCTAGGTGGGCCAGTGGCCATTAACTACAGAAAAACTTACTGCAGCCCAGCAGCTTGTGCAGGAGCAATTAAATGCTGGTCATATTGAACCTTCCACCTCTCCCTGGAATACCTCAATTTTTGTTATTAAAAAGAAATTAGGTAAATGGAGACTTTTGCATGATCTCAGAGAAATTAACAAAACCATGGTTCCTATGGGAGCCACCCAACCTGGACTCCCTTGCCCATCTGCCATTCCTATAGGTAGCTTTAAAATTGTTCTTGATCTTAAGGATTGCTTCTTCTCCATCCCCCTTCATCCTGATGATTGCAAACGATTTGCCTTTTCCGTGCCACTCACCAACTGTGTGGGCCCTAATCCTCGGTATCAATGGAAAGTCCTTCCACAGGGCATGGCTAACAGCACCACCTTGTGTCAAAAATATGTTGCTACCATTATTGACCCCTTCAGAGTTTTATTTCCATCTGTATTTATTAATTATTATATGGACGATATTCTGCTGGCCAGTACTGATGAATCTTTGGTTCAATTAGCTGCCAAAGATCTGGGTATTCATCTTCAAACACGAGGCTTTCAAATTTCTGAAAACAAAATTCAGGTTCATCCTCCTCAGCTTTTTCTCAGGTTTGAGTTGCTGCCTAATCAAGTTAAAACCCAAAAGGCACAAATTAGTACCCACCATTTAAAAACTCTTAATAATTTTCAATGTTTTCTTGGGGATATAACTTGACTCCGACCTTATTTAAAAGTTCCCACAGGAACCTTAAAAGCCTCTTTTTGACATCTTGAAAGGGGATACTAATCCAAATAGCCCCCGCCATCTAACCCC
>PVKC010006749.1:0-31304 GCA_004027635.1 Crocidura indochinensis | reverse complement strand
TTTTTTTTTCACCACAGCCAACAGCACTAAGGTGTTTCTCCTGGCTCTGTTTTCAGAAGTCACTCCTGCCAGGCTCAAGGAACTTTGTGGGATGCTGGGAATGCAGACCTCATGCAAGGCAAACATCCTACAGCTTTCTGGCCTCATACTTTGAACATAGACATTATGACCCTTCAACAGTGACTGACTCTACTTAAATGTTTACAGCAAATGTTTGCTCACTCATGTTCTAGATAATGTTAATTTATTTAAAAATTCAATGAGGGGTTTGACGACTAACATGCCTGGAGCCTGTACTCTGTCTTTTGACGGTATGCTTCAAGAATGGAGACACCCCGTATCTCTTACGCCAAGGGAAATTTCCTTTCAAATTTCCCCAAAATTTTGCTGCATTTTCTACAAAACAAAACAAAAACGAACAAGCAAAAACTTGCCAACTTGTCCCCTCTTTTATTTCTCTTTTAATTTATTTATAGCTTCTGGATAGGAACTCCCAGTCTTTTTTTTTTTTTTTACAGAACATAGAACAAGAATCACTTTGTTCTGCCTCATATTTCTGTCTTCCTACAAATAAATTGAAGGGGAAAATGTGGATGAGACCTGGGGCCAAGTGATCTCAGGACATTGAGTGGAAATCAAAAATGTTTAAACCTAAATATCCAAACCAAAGTCAACAACAATATAATCAAGAGAGCCAAACTATAACAAGCTCTATAGAAAAACTGGACCTCTTACACTAGTGTCCAGAGGGCTAAGGGTGGAGGTATGGGATCCATGTTGGGAACAGTGAAAGAGGGAAGTCAACACTGGTGGTACAAATGGCTCTAATACACCGGCATTACATACCTTAAATATAACTGTAAAAGACTTTTAATTCACATTGGTCTCAATAAAAAATAAATAAATAAAAACTGAATGATTGCAAAATCCAAGAAAGAGAACTTTTTATGGTTTGATTCAGATATGGATTAATTTCACATTTTTAGATTCCCTTAAAGCCAAGATAACTAAAATCTTTTTTGTTAATTTTTGTTTTGCATTAGAAAATAGAACCATAGGCTTACATTTCAAAATAAGATTTATAAAATATTTGTAAGATTATTAGAAAAAACATACCTAAATATAGTTTATTTAAGCCCTATACACCAAAAAGTGCACAATAGACATTATACTCATTAAGATCAGGCATAAAACAGATATCGATCTCAACACTATTTTTAAACATTATTCATAGGCATAGAGTATTCAATTAAAAATAAATTAGATGGATTGAAATTATAAATTAAGTTAAACTCACTATTTTCAGTGATATGAAAGATGCAAAAAATTCCTAAAATTAGTACAAAAATATTGTACATATTAAATCAGAACAAATTAGTGGCTAGAAAAACAAAAATTGCTGATTTCTATACATAAGCAACAAACTTGGGGAATAAAAATTTTTAAATCCCTATTGTAAATACTGGAGAAACAGTATGGATATTAACAAACTTGTTTTATATATGTTTGGCCCTGTTTTAATCTCAAATTTGCATATGATTACTTGAGCACAGAAATCAAGAGTAGCCTCTGAATGATTCTGGGCATATATACCAACATCAAAGTTTCTCAAGTTTTAGGTAGCACAGCAGTAGGACGTTTGCCTTGCACACGGCTGACCTAGGCCAAACCTAGTTTACATACACCGACATCCCATATGGTCCTCCAAGCCAAGAGTGATTTGAGTGAAGAACCAAGAGTAACTCCTGAGTATCATCTGGTGTGGTTCAAAAACAAAATAAAAAAATATTTCTAATAATTGAAATATTTTCAAACTGCAAGACTGACCTGGATATAATCCCCAGCATATCATATGATCCTCTGAGTCTATCAGTGGCAATTTCTGAACAAAGAGTCAAGAGTAACCTCTGAGTGCTGCCAGGTATGGCCCCAAAACAAACAAAAACAACAACAAAAAGCTTCACTCAATCTTTTTTCACCTAAAGGATACTTACTGTTCCTACCTAACCTCATAGTATTTTGACTCCCAAAGAGATGGGATAAGATAAATTCCTTTTCGAATGACCCCAATATTTACTGTGCATCTGCATGAGGGAAATAAAAGCACAAAACAATTTTTTATTATTATTATTTACTTATCAATTTTTTGTTGATTTCATTGTTGTGGTTTGACTATTGAAGTTGATGTCTCCATTTATATTTATTTATTTATTTTCTTCTTTTCTTCTGTGCTCTGCCACATTTTTTTTATCTCATTACCATGGCTTTTATATGGTGCTTACCCTTCCCCCCTTTTTTGGAATGCTTACTGCATATTTTATTTGACAGTTCTTTACGGTGTTGTACTGTTTCACTTTTTTCCCCTTCATCTCTCAAACCAAAGATGAAAGCCTCTAGAAGGACTCCTCCCATTTCCGGAGTTTTTCATATTTTTTCTTTTTTTCTCCAGGTTATTACTTTTCTCTTCTTCAAACAAAACCACATAACTTGAACTATCTAGTTCTGCCTCCCAATTGGGGGGGGGGGTGGGAAAGGGAGGTAGGTACCAAGACCAAACAGGTGTAAGACCACTAAGTAGTAAGTTAGGCACAGAGGGGACCACTTACTCTAGCAGCCCCGGGGGTGACAGGAGAGGATATGGGAAGTAGGACAGGAACGGAGGTGTAAGGAGGACAATTCGGTGGTGGGAATTCCCCTGATTTCATGTTAATATGTACCTAAAATATTATTGTCAATGATATGTAAGCCACTATTGATTAAAATAAAAACTATATTAAAAAAGATTGTACGTTAATTAAATTGCAAAAGAGCACTAGCTTGCAGTTGGATTTTTATCAGTGGATATACAGGAATGAGTCTGAGGAAGATGCTGACAACCTGAAAACTTTTCTTATGAACCAACCTAATCTGATTGTTTTAGGAGAATGACCTGCTGATTCCAAGCTAAAAATACTTCTCAATGGTAATGCCCTAAGGTCTAATGCATTTAATTCAACAAACTTTATCATGCGTCTACAATATGCCACGAATTATAAATAATCTCTGCAAATGTAACGCAGTGCAAGAATCTGACCTTGTTGAAGGGGCAAAGGTGCTAAGAATTAACTTCTAAAAGAGTTTTCCAACCATTCCATAAATACCATAGTGTACTGTATCTATGATTGGTCAGCTTTCCTTTCTTCATTAATTTAGCAAAGGTTAAAAGTAGTAGTCTAGCAGGTCCTTAGAACAATGTTGTTCTGTCCATGTTATCTTTTCCTAAAATTAATGAGAAAAAATATCCCTGGTGATATTGAACAAAACAATGTCTTCAATGACCTTGTTCCATTATATGTAATTTTGCTTAAAGGCACAGTTTCCAAGAATCCACTGATGGCAGGGATTCAAGGCTTTTTGTTTGTTTTATTTTGTTTTGAGGCCTACTCATTGGTGCTCAGAGGTTACTCCTGGCTCTGCACTCAGATATCACTCCTGGCTCAGGGGACCAATGGGACTCCAGGGATCAAACCCAGGTTGTCCTAGGTCAGCTGTGTGCGAGGCAAATGCCCTACCACTGAGCTACCACTTCGACCCTGCATTGAAGACTTACTGGACTGGGTTATAGCAAGATGTTTCTTGTTTAAATCCTGTACTTAATAGCATGTGGCCTTGAATAACTTGTCTCTGTTACTCTTCTATTAAAAGCCTTTATTTAGCAATTCCATAACTTTGATCACTAGTCTTTTCCAAATTTTTTTCTTAAAGAAACTTACATAGGGTTCCAGACACATTTGTCACTTCTCAGTTACCAATACATCAATTAACCAGTTTAACATTATTTTAACTTGTATATTTCCCTTACCTTTACAGCAGGCTAACATGTTCATCCTTCAAAGACAAGTTTAAAGTCACTTCACAGTTGCCCTTCTTGACTAAAATGTTATACTTTTACTCTAGTTATTTTCACATAGTATATATTACTTTTTTCATGGTGCCCTAACTATAAAAAAATAGATATGAATTTAGTTCTTTCTTTGGAACATTGACTTCTTGTCTATTATGTATCTTTGGGTCATTACCGTTGGCTCTAACATAACACTGTCCTCATCCTATAAACTAAACCTAATATGTTTAAAATCATTTTTATAACAGAAGTAGGATCACAAACATTAAATGGAAAAGTTCATCAAATGTCCCAGTGCTTTGGCAAGATAGGTGTTACTGCCTTCATTTTAAATATAGGAAAATTGAGACAATTTCATTAAATGACTTAATATTACTAATAAGGAATGCAGGAAGAACTTGAAATCATGGATATGATGCTAGAATGCATGTTCTTAGTGATGATAAACAGGCCATGCTTAGCATTCACTAGTAGTTTAATTCCAAGTCTTTCTAGACAGAGAAATTGAGGCTTTTAATTTCTACTTTCCTTTTATACTTTGGATTGCCTCTAGTAATTGGCTTTATTGATAGTTATTGTAGGAGAATATAAATCTGAAAGTAGGATTCATACCTAAAAATAATATGAAGACTAATACTGCCTTCTTTCTTAGCAGAGAATCTCATACTGCTATATCTAAGGCAGCCCAATTTCTCTTCTTGTAGGTGTGATCCCAGGAAAGTAATGTTTTATGTAAAACCAGAATTTTTCTTCTATATTTTTGTCATGAGAAACTAGTTTAGATAAAATTATAGTGTGAATTAAACTTCTTTGACAGCCAACAACACTTACCGGTGTTATTATGTTGTCTAGTGATGAAAGTAAGAAAGAATTTCATATTTTTGGTTTTTCTAAATAAGTGTTCAGGGTAATCATTTTTTTCTTTCTTTCTTTCTTTTTTTTGGGGGGGGGGCACACCCGATGACGCTCAGGGGTTACTCCTAGCTATGCGCTCAGAAGTCTCTCCTGGCTTGGGGACCAAATGGGATGCCAGGGATGTCCTAGGCTAGCACTGGCAAGGCAGACACCTTACCTGTAGCGCCACCATGCCAACCCCAATTTTTTTTCATTTTGATGCCCCAGTTGATAGGGAGACATCTAATTATTTTACTAACATTAGTCATAAATAATCCATTTGCATTTTTAATTAAATTTTAGTATTTAATTGTCATTATCAATCTTTGCAGGGTAAGCATTAGAGTCATAACTTTACAGATGAGAAAAACAAAGACCTGGGAGACTTGTGACTGGTACAAGATAGATTAGCTAGCCCTTGGGAAACCAAAGTATACCTTTCACCTCATGTTATTCAGGTGCTATAGACTGTTCAAGGATATTTCATCCTGATTTTAATCTTTTGTTGCACATTAACATAGATATGAATTGACTCTGAAGTGATAACAATTTGACATGAGAATCTCTTCTCATTCATGCAGCTTTCTCTATATAATGCTGCACTGGGTAAGTGGACAATGTAATGGTCATGATGTCTGGAAAATGGCAGATTAGTGACAGGGAAGTCATAAATATAATGAAATATGAGGCACAGTATTTACCAAGGACAAATGTTTCATCTAAAATCTCAGGATTTTTCAAGTCTTTCAGTTAAGCCCTGAAAGATAACCTACCTCCTTAGGATGGGGGATAAAAAGAAAGAATAACATAGTGTATATGTGTGTGGGGATGAGTGGGGGTGGGAAGTAGAGGTGGCAGATGGGAGAAAGAAGACCAAAGGGGACATTCCTATGTTTTAGATGTAAATGGGGCTGCTAATTCTTTGTGGCCAATAGAAGGATTAAGGGTTTAAAAGGGCAGGTCATAGAAGGGCATAGGGTCAGGCTTGGTCTTGCATCAATGTGACCCAGGAAATGCTACCAGGCTGGACTCCCATTCCCTCCCCAGCAGGCTTTGAATTAGGATTTAATGGCCAAATATGGAAAGCATTAGGACTTCTGAGTAGAAAGTCTATGTTCAAAGGTTCCGGACCCTTTGGGTTAAGTAGAAAAACATTCCTCCAGTGTCAGTTTCCTCCTGAAATTTGCTAATTTGGGAAAACTCCTGGCAGTGTAGTCTTATAGTGTGGCATTTGCAAGTGACTTAAGCATAAGTCCTAGTTTTCCTCGAAGGTGACAAAAGAAAGTATTAGTAGATACAGCTTTATTGGATATTTGGGATGATGTAGGGAATAGAAATAAATCATGTGAACCAGAATTATTTGCTTGAAGAGCTTGTAAATGTGTATTCAATAGGGATTCTGCTAGTAAATGCTAATGTATTAGGAAAGTGAAAAATATGTAAGGTAGATCTAATATATAATTTTATACCTTGTGTATGCATAATGAGTTCATATTGACTCTGTCTCTCTAAATACCTCTTTGATTTATTTGTTATCCTTATATCTCATTCTTAAAATTGTCCTTGTAATAAAAATGCAATTTCCTCAGTAAATATTTTACATGTGTACACTTTCTTAATATTACTAGTAGTATAGTTGCATTACTATGTAAAAGAGATAAATTAGGGGCCTGAGGGTGTCATAAAGAGTAAGGCATCTTCCTTGCCCACTCTAGACTAGTACGAACTGCAGTTCTATCCCCCAGCATTCAATGTGGTCCCCCAAGCCAGGGGAGATTTTTGAGCACATAGCCAGGAGTAACCCCTGAGCATCACTGGGTGTGACCCAAAAACAAAAACAAAAAATATATAGAGAGATATGTTAGTAATATGTAGTAATAGTTAGGTTATATGTGAGCTATAAATACCTGAAATATATAGTGCGCACAATTTATGTATAACTTTCCATATAGGGCCTAGAAAGATTATATAGATCTGAAAAAAATGTATGTTCACAGACTATTGTATATATGCAATAGTATTTGCATATCTTTGACTTCTACATACACTTGATAAAACACATATAAGTAATCCCTGTGGCCATAAATTATTTTTTTGAATCAGGCCAGAGTAGAGAGTGATACTGAAAATTATAATTTGGGGCGCATTATAATGCATGTAGGTCTATATACTGAGTTAAAGAGTACCCACGGCTGTTTATGATTCCTCTAGCCTACAATATGGAGGGAAAAAATAACACACTTGATCTTAGAAATAAATAAAACTGCTCCTATTCTGATTTGTCCCAGCTTCTCTTCTGGAGACTTAACAAATGACACATTAAAAGAGAGTCCATTTCCTTTCTTTTTCTTTTTTATTTTTTCTTTTTGGGGCCACACCCGGCGTCTCCAAATGTTACTCCTGGTTCTCTGCTCAGAAATCACTCCTGGCAGACAAGAAATACCATGATTCAAACCATGATTTGAATACCATGATTGGTCCTGGTTCGGCTGCTTGCAAGGCAAATGCCCTCTCACTGTGCTATCTCTCTGGCCCCTCATTTTTATAAAACTATATGACACTTACAGGAATACATATATATGCACTCACATCTATGCTCATCACAATCTACAAACCTTAATATAAAGTCAGTGACCAAGTGATCAAAGGAGTTTATCATGAGCATCTTTTTTTTTTGTTTGTTTTATTTTTGGGCCACACCCAGTGACGCTCAGGGGTTACTCCTGGCTATGCGCTCAGAAGTCGCTCCTGGCAGGCACGGGGGACCATATGGGAACCGAGGGATCGAACCGTGGTCCGTCCTAGGCAAGGCAGCAGGCACCTTACCTCCTGCGCCACCTCCCGGCTCCCTATCATGAGCATCTTAATGTCAACAATAAATTCTAAAGATAGGATGACTAGTTTATCTTGGTTCCCTGATGTGAGCAATAGAAATTCTGCACCTTGGAATTTTCACATTCTTCTGAAAATTAGGTTAATGTGTCACCCTTCTTCATTAGTTGGTAACAGATTACAGAATAGAGAAATTGAAATTTAGTCCTTCCTATGGGGGTGTCACAAAGGGAAAAATATTGTTTTGTACCAAAAATCTGTTTTCATAGATGAGTTATTTGCATTTTGAGCACAATATAAAGCATAAGATCATGGATTTTTTTTTTTGCTGCCTGAATGAATTTTAGAAATGCTCTATATTCTTATATGGCATCTAACCATGGCTAGTTTACCTAGTCATCCTGAACTTTAGTTTCTTCATTTGTAAAGTGAATTGCTGGTAAACAAGATAGCTTTATGAATTAATTTAAAAAGAATACAGAAAAATTTCTTCTTACTCTTCACATGAGACAATTTTAAAAAGTGAAAACAATATTATTATTAGCAACATGTTCACTATGCCAAATAAGATGTTTGCTGGAAGTTGAATTTATAAATACAATCTCTTACCTATGAAATGCTCCTTTAATTAAGTTTATTACTTAATAAAGGTAACTTACAAAAATAGCAAAAATAAATTATTTTATTCTAATGCAATGAAAGATATATAGCAAAATAATCAGTAGATATAAATATATACAAAAGTATAAGTATGTATATATAAATAAGTATAGTAATATTTTCAAAATATTTTATAAGATGCTTATTTTTATGCTATTCTTTTGTGTATCCCCTTTTAACAAAAGGCCCCTGTCACTTACCCAAAGCCACAGCTGTTTTTTTGGCATTTTTACTATGAAACTGGCTTGGGATATGAACTAATGCTATGTAGAGCAAAGGAACCAGTTCATGGAAAGATGACCTCCAAAGAATGAGGACAGACAGATGGCCACAGAATTATCTGAAACATAAATCCAAGTGTCAGATTTACAGGGAAAAGCTGAAGAAAAATGTGGGCAAAGAAAGGAAAAGGGTGATTATCCTAAGTGTCACTAGAGCATTCATGAGGCACAAACGTGCAAAGTATTATTAAGAAGTTCAATTTCTTGCAGCTGGTGCCTGCCTCTGTGCTGGACACTGAGAATAGAAAAGGAGATTCCTGCTGTTAAGGTGCCACAGTGGCTTTGGAAATAGGAGCTCACACAGATAATCATAATATAAGGTGATGCATGCTTTAATTAAGGTAAAGAAAGCAATGAGTTTTACAGCCCACTTGAGAGTTGTAAAGAGGTTATCAAAGTCAAAAAGTAGCAAATTGTATATGCCTTTTAGGATAGAATCACTGGCTAGAAAATTAGTGAATAACATTTGGGGAGATGTGAGAGGTTCTAAAGAAGACATTCAAAGGCCTGGGGACTGAATGAGCAGAGATTTAGAAAAAGAAGCTCTTCAAAGAGATAGGAGGAACCTTTCAGTGAGAAGCATACACATTCCAGGATAGTCAAATTCTCACTGGACTGTTTATAAGCACCAGGTCTTTTTATGTTATTTTCCTGATGCAGTACATCTGCTTCTAGGTTTGAAGCAATGATTAGATTAGCTAATTAAGGGATGTAGCAGGGACTGGTAATTCTGAACTTCTCTGCTTGCCTTACTGAGAATTTGCTCTTTCTTTTGGAGATAATGAAAAATCACCAAGAACTATTAAGAGATAAAATGAGAGCAATTTTTTATTTAAAAAATGCCACTTGGTCTCAGCTAAGAGGGTTTACTAGGCTTCATATATTACAAAAAGCAAAACCTGTGATAGATAATATTTTAGGATGCCTGGTAACATCCTGATAATTGGAAGAAAAGTGAAGATTGTGGATTAATGGAGAAGAAACTCACAAGTGTTTTGAAAATGTGAATCTTGCCCAAGCACTATTTACTCACACGTCTATTAAAATAACTTCAACTTAATAAAAATCAATATCTTTGAATGTACTCTCAGGCCTCTTAGCATACTAAATTCATTCTCAGGATAACACTAATGGAATACTCTAGAATAGGCAAAGTGGGATCATGAGAAAACATAAGAAAATAAAACATTGACATTTATTGCAAAATTTCTGGGTTCTGTTCCTAGGTCGCAGGTCTCCCACTTCAGTAACAGCATGGCTTCATTCAATCTGTCCCTTATTCCAGTTATCCTTTTCAACAAAATAGAAGGGATAATATGGATAAGTTTCATATGGTTACTACAGAGATTTGCTAAGAAACATGTATGTGGGGGCCCAAGCTATATAATAAGTGGGTAGATTCATTGTCTTGTACATGGCTTACCTGTGTTGAATCCCTAATACCCTATATTGTATCCCACATTCTATAGGAGTGATCCCTAGGTCAAGAGCCTGAGCATATTTGGGTGTGGTTTACAATCTAAATTTAAAACTACATGTGCATTAATGTTTCTGAAATACTCAAACAACTATGTAAGTAAACACTGGGTAATATGGGAACTTTGGACAAGGAATGGCATTAAATTCCCAAGGAAAAAAAATAAAATGCCGCCTCGATTTTTTGATCATCAGACAGTGGAGAAGTAATCTTTTTAAACCTTTGTTTTCAGGACTCCTGAATTATCTCTACTTTGCCCATGAAGGTTTTATTTCTAAGACATGCTCTCTCCCCAGCATTGTACTTTTCAAGAGAAATGAGAGATAAGTTACAAAACTAAAGAGCTGATTTCTCTGTGGCATTATTGATGGGTTTCTTTCTGAGTGGATCTATCTGGCATCCTTAAAGGTTTGGACTGAAAACACACAGCCTGTTGATTATAAAAGGGTCAATGCATTTACTACTTACTTCTGTGATGAGACAAGTGATTGTCATCCTTTTCACCTGCTTAATTTTAATAAACATTTTATAATTCTTATGTTCCTTACGTTTTCTTAGAGCAGTCAAACCTTTACTTTCTCCTATCCCTAAACTCATGGAGCATTAGCTTTCCACTTAAGCCAGTAGATACGTCTTTCCTTAACCAGAAAAACAAATGGTGTTGAGTATAGACACAGTTTGCAGGCCTTTGAGCATCTATTAAGTCTAAGCATCTATTACATCTATTAACTATAGAAGAACATCATTTGGGATTTGAACAGATGCATGATATGATAACTATCATTGAGAGAAATGGAGGTCCAGACACAAAGTGTTGTGTACATGACATTTGGGTGAGACTTTCAGATCATTCAGATAAACTGCTCTTGAAGTGAGTTCTTTCAATAGGTACTTATTGAAGACTTTCTGATAAGTACATATACTTCAGTAAGTTATGGATCTATAAAAATGACAGCCTAGTTTGCATTCATTAAAGACAATACTAGGTGCTTTTTAAAATATTCTTTCCCTTATTAATTTAATAAATATTAATTTGATATTATATAATATGAGTCATGCTGATGAATAAAATAAAGTAATAAATAAAATTTGGAGTCAAATGTTGAAACTTTACAATATTAATAAAAATTTAGCACAATGAAAATATAACACTAATATTAATGAGAAAATGTAACAAACTATGATGTATCTCTGATGAATGAAAACAAGGACCTTCATTTAGCTTAGTAATCAGGGAAATATTTCACTTGTGAAGTAAGATTTGTTACAGAAAACATATTCAGAGAGAGAAAATAAAAAGTATGTAAATTCTATAGTAAAGAGGTCAGTGTTACTGAAATTTAAGAAATTAGAATGATACTACTGAAATGAAATCTCAAAACCACACTAAGAATTTGTTATCTATGTTAGGAACAATAGCAATGCATTAAAGAGTGGTACTAGATGAGCACAATACAATTTTTTTCAATTTAAGATTAAGATTGTGTTCTGCAGTATATGGTTAAAGTGGGGATAATAAAAATGCCTATTGCAGGAACTGTTTTGATATGGTAGTTCAAGTATTACCTGACAATGGTTGAACTAGGGTAGAGAACATGATAACAAACTGACCCAACTGGCAAGAATGATAGAACACAAAAACAGTTCACACATACATGAAAGTAAGGACGTATAGGAATCAGTGATTTGCCCTTATTATATCAATCAGTTTCCCCATAAGTGGAAGCCAATGAGGTAAAACATCTCTCCTTTAAAAAAACCAGATACACATTATGTACATACTTTAGGTATACTCTCTTCATTCGTGTTAGACATCTGATTAGAATTGCTTCCTAACATGTAAGATATTAAGGAAAGATATGATTAAGAGTTCTCATGTATATACCATAGTACATAATTGGTAGCCAGAATTATGTAATTAAAAACACAATGCACTATAATCAGACTCAAGGATTTGATTAATGTTTTCCATTTACTAAATTTGTAACTTTGCAGACTTATCTAATATCTCCATGAAGTTTACATCAATTAAAAAAACTTGTCCACTTTCTGAACTGCTTGAAATACTGATTGATACCATCTCTATAAAATATCTAAACATTGTATCATATCAAAATAATTTCCACTTAGCACTTTCTTATTCATTTCATAAACACATTCTTATTTAGAGGTCTCCATAATTTACAAAGTCATTCTTAAGTTTTTACATCTATGCAAAAGTTAAGGGTTGTTTCAAAAGTGTGTCAAGTCAGTTAAATAGTGGGATATGCAAAATACTTAGTAAATGGGTATACTAAGAAAATTCTTTGGATCTGGATTGTTAGTACAGAAGCAGGACACTTGCCTTGCATGTGACCAACCTGGGTTCTATCCATGGCATCTTGTATGGTCATGAAGTAGTTACAGGAGTGATTCCTAAGTGCAGAAATAGGATTAAGCCTTGAGTACTTTCTGATGTGGCCCAAAGACCCCCAGAAAAGGTCTTAGTAATAGAGTATAGAGATTTAACTGTTTGCTGCTACGTTTTTCCTTATTATTACTCTAGAAAACTAGGATGGAGGCACACTGTTTAGAAGAGTTTAATGATTGCAGCACTAATACATAGTTCATCTTAAAATGTATGAGTGATTTTGCTTATAAGGTATAGAGTACATGTCTCTTTAATCAGATCTGTTTCTTAATGCCCTTAAAGGCAGACTATCTGGGATCATTAATGTCTGTAATATATTTTATGTTCATGTTAGCAGAGACCAAATGTGAGTGCATTTTTAACAAACCCAATCAACAAAACATAATCATATCCACTCTACAAATGTCTCGACCATTATCCTGTTAAGAAGCCATAAAACAGAATATCATGCTTTGTCAAGGCAGAACATATAAATCTGGGCTATTTGCTCTTCAGCCAAGGAGAGTTGTTCATCTAAGTTCACTTAAGTTCAGCAGTGAAGCTTTGTAGCAACAATAAGTTACTTCAACCTTTGGAACAACTTAAATATAAATGCAGGCCCATATTTTTTACTCTTTAGGAAAAGATAGGGAGACTTTAATAACACAAACTTGTTTTCTTAAGAAAAGTATCTAAACGGCAAGAGAAATTTTTGTGAGAGAATATAGGCCAATGATGACTTTTTCAAATACTTTTTAGATATAGCTGGCAATGCACTTGACAGCAGTAGTTTTTTTTTTTTTTTAAGACTGAGGAAGTTTATGTTGAGAGTGACTGTATGCATTCATTTTAATCCCAGAAGGAAAATATTATAGTATAGGATTATAATATAGTATAGTATAATATATTATAGTATAGGATGTGAATGTCTATAATGGTACACAGCTAAAATCTTTTTGGCTATATTGATTATTTAAGGGGGAAATATATTTGGCTCTTTGAAGTAAAAATGCCTCTCAAATATGGTCTACAAAATCATTACCATGGGCAAGGCAACAATATTGATAATACAGATACAAATCTCTAATCATAAATTAACATTCAAATGGAAATACAAAGCAATTTTCTAATTTGATGCAAATTAAAGACTAAATATGATACGATTTATCTTGAGATTATTTATAATATTTTTCTTTCATTTAAAGTGAGTACTTTAAAATACTTGGTTATCTCAGACCCTTCTCAGGTAGTTAAGGTGAATCATATAATTTTTCCCAAAATTCTAAATTTCTTAATTCAAATAAAGTGAACTATATGGATCTTAGATAGGAATTTGTAGTCCTTCAATCTTATAAACTTATATATGATGGGTATTCAAGAAACCATCTGTTGTTTTATTTTTATTAAAGTAATATTGGTTTAACACCATGATTTTAGATACAAAACATTATGATAGAACATCTATATATAAATTACAATAAAATTTATTTGTATTTAATAATTTATTATTTTATTCATTATTTTATATTACAATAATTTTTTTTTTGGTTTTTGGGTCACACCCAGCATTGCTCAGGGGTTACTCCTGGCTCCATGCTCAGAAATTGCTCCTGGCAGGCACGGGGGACCATCTGGGGCACCGGGATTCGAACCGATGACCTTTTGCATGAAAGACAAACACCTTACCTCCATGCTATCTCCTGGGCCCCCATATTACAATAAAATTTATTTGTAGCTCTCCTTGTATAATTAAAGCAATTATCTATTTTATCTACCTCTATTCCCACGCCCTCTGGCAATTATAATCTTGTATCAGATCTAACCAATATTTTTTAGTTTAGCTTAATTTGTTCATTGTTTTTATTTCTTTATTAACCACATGACTGGAGTCATATTGGTACTTGTTTGCAGAGAGAGAGAGAGACAGAAATGGAGACAGAGACAGAGAGACAGAGAGAGAAGATATATTCAAGAACTGGGCCATATGTCTAGCTAAGTGAAACAAGGAAGTGAAAGACAATTACAGGATGGTCTCATTTACATGTGGAATGTAAATTACTTAAAATAACAAATCAGTCAGAAACAGCAAAAACCAAATCCTAGACTCAATGAAAAACAAATGTGGTTACAATAGTGAATGGGAATAGGGTAGAAATGATATGAGGAGGGTAGAAAAAATTAGTAGAGGTGTCTTTTTGGTATAGTACAACTCTGGAACTTAGTAGAAAAAGCGACAACACATGTAGAAGAACAAAGTGAATATGCTAGACGTTCATCAAATAATTTATTAAAATTAAAAATAAAACATTGAATACACTGCCAGAATACCTTTAATATAGTTTCCCATCTACTGGTGTTGTGATGACTGTGTGTCACACACATGCTTGGTGGAAAGGCTCTCATATTTAGTTGTAATGATCATCGGGATGACACATCCCATTTCTGTGTTCTCAGAATCAGTCTTTCCCCCCAAAACGTGCTATTGTCACACCTCTTCATATGGTGCACTTTTCATCGTAGAGTTCAATGAGGTCACTTTGATGTTGATACACATATTCAAGGCAGGTTGTACTCTTCATTGTTTTACATGTATCTGCCACATGGGGGATCATTGGTAGCACAGTAGCCAGAATTGTGTGTCATGTTCAGTGTTACTAGAATTCAAACTCAGGCCCTTCTTAATATATGTTTTTTTTTAATCAGTTGAGCTACCTCCAGTTCCATGCACTTTTTAAAAATTAATATCTTTATTTAAACACCTTGATAGCAAATATGGTTGTAGTTGGGTTTCAGTCATGCAAAGAACACCCTCCTTCACCAGTGAAACATTCCCATCACCAGTGTCCCAAATCTACCTCCTCCCCTCCCCACCCCCACCTCTGCCTGTACTTGAGACAGGCTTTCTACTTCCCTCATTCATTCACTTTGTTATGATAGTTGTTAGTGTAGTTACTTCTCTAACTGCACTCACCGCTCCTCGTGGTGAGCTTCATGTCATGAACTGGACCTTCCAGGTCTCATCTCTTTTGTCTCTGAGAGTTATTGCAAAAATATCTTTTATTTTTCTTAAAACCCATAAATGTGTGAGACTATTTGCATCTATCTCTCTCCCTCTGCCTTATTTCACTCAGCATAATAGATTCCTTGCACTTTTTAAATAAAATTCAACTGTTGTTCAGAAAGATAGTACTGTGGGAAAGACTTTATATGCAAGTGACACAGATTTGATCCCTGGCACCCCAGATAGCCCTCAAACACCAGACCTGAGTGCAACTAAGTTTGATGCCCAACAAACAAAGTAATTCAATCTGAATGCTATATTACACATACTATAAAGTATTAGTAGTTTCCAATCTCTGAAATATGCAAAATATAGCTCCTGAACAAAATGTAAGTTATTAGTATACAAGAAGTAAAGATCTAAGATGATACAAAATACCTTCAAATACTTAGAAAGCAAGCAATAATCTCATAAATGGAAAATTCAATGCTAGGGATATGACTCAGGGATTATGGATATATTATTTGTATAGACTGGTAATTCATATTACCTAGGCATCAAAGAATATGCCCTGAAGGTCTAGTACCCATAGGGTGAGACTGATGGTCTTAAGCACTGCATCATTCTTCAGAATTTGGAAACTAGGTTCAAGTACTTAACATGACTGGATGAAAATTTCTTGGAGTAGTCATCATTTTCTGTGAGAACTGAATTGGAACAATAGAAAATAAACTTAATAGAATGCTTGTGACAATACATTATATCAAATCCTCAACATTACTAAAATGTAGTTGCTTAGAGGATGACGTTGAATATATATCTAATCTATATATCTAAGTATATATTTAGAAATAAACTTAAAATTTGGCAACATAACTATTCATTCCAAAAGCACGTAGCATAAAAAGCATAATAAGCCTAACAGCATCAGAAAAAGTTGTTTAGAAAATAAATGATAAATAAAATAACCTAAATTTTATTATTTATTTATCATGATATATTTATTTGAGCATCATTATTACAAACATTTTTGTAGTTGGGTTTCAGTCATAAAAAGAACACCTCCTTCACCAGTACAACCTTTTGTCCAGCAATTATCCCCTTCCTCCTCCCCAAACCTTTGTCTGTCTTTGAGATAGACATTCTATTTTTCTCACACACTATCGTTTTCATTATAATTGTTAGTGTAGTTATTTCTCTAACTGCACTCACCACTCTTTGTGATGAATTTCATATCATGGACAGGTCTTGCCAGCTTTTATCTTTATTTTTTGTGGGTATACTTCCCATATTGTCTCTTATTTTTTTTAATTACACAAATAAATGTGGCTATTGAGTGTCTATTTTTCTCCCTTTGATTCATTTCACTCAGCTTAATAGTCTGCATATTCATCCATGTATGGAAAAATTTCATGACTTCATTTTCCCTGCCAGCTGCATAGTATTCCACTTTGTACATGTACCAGTTTCTTTAGCCATCTGAGTTGTTTCCAGGTTCTGGCTACTGTAAATAGTGCTAACATGAATATAGGTGTCCAGAAAGTATTTTTGTATTGATATTGTGTTGCTGGGGTACATTTCTAGGAGTGGATGGACCATATGGAGCTCAGGTTATAGTTTTTGAGAATCTTCTTAAGATTTTTAAGAAAATCTGGATTAGATAGCATTCCCACCAGCACTAAATGAGAGTTTCTTTCTCCTTCATCCACACCAGTACCGATTGTTCTTGTTCTTTGTGATGTATGCCAGTTTGTGGCATGAGATGTTACCTCACTGTTGTTTTGATTTGCATCTCCTTGATGATTAGTGATATGGAACATCTTCCAGAGAAACTGGAAGAAAAGGACAAATTCTTGGACTCATAAAATTCCACTGTTGAAATGTAATGATTTACTATGTCTAAATAGACCCATCACTTCTGAAGAAATTAAAATAGTAATCAAAAGTCCTCCCAGAAACAAAGGCCAAGGCCATATGAATTTACTAACAAATTCTTTCAAATCTTACAAGAGGACATACCACCAATACTTGTTATGCTCTTTCAAGAAATTGAAGAAACAGAAACACTTCAAAATTGTTTTTATGAAAGTAACATCACCCCGATACAAAAATCAGACATAGATGCTGAAAAACAAAAACAAAAACCCTACAGAACAATATCCCTGAAAAAAGCAGATGTGAAGACCCTCAAAATATCCTAACAAATAGGATCCAATGCCTTATCAAAATTTCATAAATCATGTCCAATTAGGTTTCATTCTACAGATGCAAGGATTGATTTACACTCACAAATCAATCAACACAATATACTCTATAAACAAACAATAAAATAAAAACCATATAATATTCAATAGGTACATAAAAAGCATTCGATAAGGTCCAACATCCATTCATGATCAAAATTCTCAAAATGAGAATGGAAGGAACTTTTCTCAATATATTCAAAACCATTTACCATAAGCCAAAGGTAAACATTATTCTGAATGGGAAAAAACAGAGAGCCTTTTCTCTAAGAGCTGGCACAATGCGAAGCTGCCCTTTTTTTCTCTACTCCTCAATATAGTACTGGAATTACTATAACAATTAGGCAAGAAAAAGATCAAGCACTTATATAGTTGCAGATGACATGCTACTATATTTACAAAATGCTAAAGTCTATATCAAAAGCTTCTAGAAACAATAAATTCATGTAGCAAAGTAGCGGGCAACAAAATTCACACTCAAAAATCATATTCTTTTTATATACAACTGATGATAGGAAGAAATGGACATTTAAAAAATGCCATTTACAACAGTAAATGCCATATGTCCATAATGCCATAGAAACTCAAATACCTTGGAGTCCACTTGACTAAAGATGTGAAGGACCTATACAAAGAAAACTATAAAACTCTGCTCCAAGAAATAAGAGAGGACACACGGAAATGGAAACACATACCCTGTTCATGGATTGAGAGGATTAACATAATTAAAATGGCAATACTCCCCCAAAGCATTGTGTAGATTTCATGCAATTTCTCTAAGGACACTCAGGACAGTCTTCAAAGAAGTAGACCAAACACACTGAAATTCATTTGGTACAACAAACACCCACGAATAGCTAAAGTGACCCTTTGAAAAAAGAAAATGGGAGGCATCAACTTTCCCCAACTTTAAGTTGTATTACAAAGCAATAGTCATTAAAACAGCATATTGCTGGAATAAAAACAATGGAATAGACTTGAGTGTTCAGAGAATGCCCCCCAGACATACATCAATCAATCTTTGATAAAAAGGCAAGAAATGCAAAATGGAACTAGGAAAGCCACGTCTGCAAATGGTGCATGGACTGGTCATCCATATGAAAATAGCAAACTCAGACCTCCATCTAACACGATCTACAAAGGTCTAATTCAAGTGATTAAAGACCTTGATATCAGAATCAGAAGTATAAGGTACATAGAAGAAAACGAAGGTAAAACATCCCATGCCACTGACAACTAAGGCATCTTCAAGGAGGAAATTGCACTCTCCAAACAAGTGAAAGCAGAGATAAAGTCACAGAATGGTAGAAACTATTGACTCAATAGTCATCAGATACAGGGCTAATATTTAAGATATACAAGATACTGGGGACCGGGTGGTGGCGCTGGAAGTAAGGTGCCTGCCTTGCCTGCGCTAACCTAGGACCGACCGTGGTTCGATCCCCCGGTTCCCCATATGGTCTCCTGTGCCTGCCAGGAGCGACTTCTGAGCGAATAGCCAGGAGTAACCCCTGAGCGTCACCGGGTGTGCCCCCCCCAAAAAAAAGATATACAAGATACTGACAAAACATAACAAGAAAAGCACATCTAACTCCACCTATTGGGGAGAAGAAATGAACAAACACTCAAAAAGAAATACAAATGGTCACGGGCACATGAAAAATGCTCCACAACACTAATCATCAGGGAGATACAAATCAATACAACAAAGAGATATGATCTCAGCCACAGAGACCTGCACACTTCACAAAAACAAGAACTTTCAGTTCTGGTGGGGATGTGCAAAGAAAAGAACTCTCTCTCATTCACAACTGGTGGGAATGCTTTGTATTTCAGCCTTTATGGAAAACAATATGGAAATTCCTCAGAAAACTGGAAATTGAGCTCCCATTTGATCCAATTATACCACTCCTAAGAATATACCACAAGAACAAAAATATCAATACAAAACACCTTCTGCACACTTATATTCATTCTAGCACTATTTACAATAGCCAGAATCTGGAAATAACAGACGAGTAGCTAAAGAAACTGGTGCATGTACACAATGCAGCTGTCAGGAAAAGTGAAGTCATGAAATTTTCCTACACCTAGTTAATGTCCAGAGTGATAATTTCCAGCTATCATTGTCCAATTTGTTCTTCTCTACCATAACTGCACTGCTCCATTATTTGTGGCAAGTTTCGTACCATGGACAGGCCCTCCGGCTCTCATAATTTCTGTCTCTGGATTTTATTCCCGGGCTATTTTTTTCCTTAAATAATGCAAATTAGTGAGATACTTCTATATCTGTCCATTTCCCTCCGACTCAACTAACTCAACATAAGACTCTTTATCTGTCCATATATAACTAAATATAATACCCACCCCTAGGGGTGGGTAGGTGGGAGGGAAACTGAATTTTGCTAGTGGAAAATGTTCATGGTGATGTACATTGTAAGACTGAATCTCCATAATGAACAATTATATAATCATGGGGTTTAAATAAAAATATTATTTAAAAATAATTTAATAAACATTTATGAGGGCCCGGGAGATAGCATGGAGGTAAGGTGTTTGCCTTTCATGCGAAAGGTCATCGGTTCGAATCCCGGTGCCCCATCTGGTCCCCCGTGCCTGCCAGGAGCAATTTCTGAGTATGGAGCCAGGAGTAACCCCTGAGCACTGCCGGGTGTGACTCAAAAACCAAAAAAAATATATAAAAAAATAAAAAATAAAAAAACATTTATGAAATTCTTATATAACAATTAACCTCCCTGAATAGCTAAAGTAATTCTTGAGGAAAAGATGGGAGGTATAACTTTCCTAAACTGAAAACTTAACTACAAAGCAGTAGTAATTAAAGCAGCATGGCATTAACATAAGGAAGACCTCTGATTAATGGGAAAAATTTGAAAGCCCAGAAACAGATTCTTAGGTATATGGCTGATTAATCCTTGAAAAACAGGAGCAAAAAAATATGACATGGTACAAGACAAGCCTCAGCAAATGCTGTTGGGAAACTGCTAGGTGCATTAGAAGAAAAAAAGGAACAGAGATATCTCTTCTTAATCCCTAATATGAAAATCAATTCAAAATGATTAAAGACCATAATATCAGACTGAATCCACAATACATAGAGGAAAATATAAAACTGCCCATGTCATTGAAATTAGAGGCATTTTAAAGATGAAATACCACTGACCAAGCAAAAGGAAACAAAAATAAACAAATGAGATTACAATAAACATAAAATTGCCTGCAACTCAAAGGAAATGAATAAGATAATATAAAGAGAGTTCATAGGTTGAAATTATTTGTCCTTTACTCATGGATAAAGAGACAATATCCAAGGTATATAAAGCACTGTAAGTTTTACAAGAACAAAATCCAAACCTATCAAATTCCAAATTTAAAAATGATATATTATTGAAAGTTTAGGCTCATTATGCTAATACTACTTCTTAACTTTATAACATATCAAAGAATTTAATTTTCTTAGATATCATAAATTTCATGGATGCCATTAAAACTTTCAATGTGAACTCTACTTTATAAAATAATCCCAGAGTCAAGAAAGTAGAGGATAGGTAAAGTAAAACAGCTCTTAAGATGGTGATGGATGGTGAAGAGGGCCTTGGCTCGCCATCCCAGGTCACGTGGCTTCAGCCCCCACTAACCGGCGGGTAGAAATCTCAATCACAGGCAGGCTTTATGAGAGATAACACCTTTATTCATCCCAGCCATCAGATGTTGTTCCTACCATTTAAGTTAGTCCTGCATCTTCTTTCATCCATATCACCTCTGACCTACCTGTTGGCCATAATTCAAAGGAGCAGGCAAAAGCCAAAAAGGTAGATTGCCAGAAATCACAGATCTATATACCTTTCAAAGACCCCTCCCAGGAGATGGGCAGGGTCTGCAGGTAAAGTATCCAGTTCCCAAAGCCTCGCCCAGATATGGGCAGGGCTCAGATAGTTATCTAATAGCCAGGGGGGTGAGGCATCAGATAGGCATTTGTCTTGCATGTGATTAACCCCGTATCAAACCCCAGAAATTTATGTGGTCTCTTAAGTACTACCAGAGGTCACTACTGAGCTCAGAACTAGGAATATCCCCTAAGGACCTCAGATTATGGAACCAAAACTACCCAGAATAGTCAAAGACATTCTGAGAAAAAATAAATTGGGAGACCTTGCATTTTGGGGCCTTGAAACTGTACTATGGAATTATAGCAATCAAAATAGCATGACCCTAAAGAAGGGGAATATTGTTAGAAAAATTAGTTCAAATCAAAAAGGCACAGGTAAACACTCAGTTAAGTTGACATAAATTTATGTCAGTGGATCCCACTACATGAAATGGAGAAAGGATAATATTTGCAATTGACTTGTGGTAGATATCCTTAACTATATTGAGAAAGATTCCTTTCCCATCTTGCTGAGAGTTTTTATCAAGAATGGGTGTTGGACCTTTTCAAATGCCTATTGATATGATCCTGTGATTTTTATTTTGTCAATTATGCTGATAGATTTACAGATGTTAAACCATCCTTGCATTCCTGGGATGCAAATGGATTAAAGACCTTGATATTAGACCTGATACCGTAAGGTATATAGAACAACACATAGGTAAAACACTCCATGACATTGAGACTAAAGGCATCTTTAATGAGGAAATGGCACTCTCCAAACAAGTGAAAGCAGAGATTAACAGATGAAAATATATTAAGCTGCGAAGCTCCTGCATCTCAAAGAAAATAGTGCCCAGAATACAAGAGCCACCCATTGAATGCGAGAAACTATTCACCCAATACCCATCAGATAAGGGGCTGATATCCAAAATATACAGGGCATTGACAGAACTGTACAACAACAACAACAACAACAACAACAAAACAATCTAATCCCATCAAAAATGGGGAGAAGAAATGAACAAACACTTTGATTAAGAAGAAATGCAAATGGCCAAAAGGCACATGAAAAAATGCTCCACATCACTAATTATCGGGGAGATGCAAATCAAAACCACTATGAGATACCATCTCACTCCACAGAGATTAGCACACATCACAAAGAATAGCAAGCAGTGCTGACGGGAATGTGGAGAGAAAGAAACTCATCCATTGCTGGTGGGAATACTGTCTAGTCCAACCTTTATGGAAAGCGATGTGGATATTCCTCCAAAAACTGGAAATTGAGCTCCCATATGATCCAGCTATACCACTTGTAGGAATATACCTTAGGAACACAAAAATACAATACAAAAATACCTTCCATACACCTATATTCATTGCAGCACAATTTACAATAGCCAGACTCTGGAAACATCCAAGATGCCCTTCAACAGATGAATGGCTAAAGAAACTGTGGTACATATGTACAATGGAATATTATGCAGCAGTCAGGAAAGATGAAGTCATGAAATTTTCCTATGTACATGGAATCTATTATGCTGAATGAAATAAGTCAGAGGGAGAGAGATAGATGCAGAATAGTCTTACTCATCTATAGGTTTTAAGAAAAATGAAAGAAATTTTCATTTTTGCAATAGTTTTCAGAGACAAAAGAGAGGAGGGCTGAAAGTTCCAGTTCACAACATGAAGCTCACCACAAAAAGTGATGAGTGAGTTAGATTAATACTACATTGAGAACCATCATAACAATATGAATGAATGAGGGAAGTAGAAAGCCTGTCTAGAGTACAGGCAGAGATAGGGTGGGGAGAAGGGAGATTTGGGACATTGGTGATAGGAATCTTGCATTGTTGAAGAGGGAGTGTTCTTTACATGACTGAAACCCAACCACAATCATGTTTGTAGTCGGGTGTTTAAATAAAGATGCTATAAAGAAAAGAAGTGGAGAAAAGGTAGCTTCTTAATGTGCTGGGAAAACTGTATAAATGAATGAAAGGAAAATATATCTCTCAACTCACATAATAATAAACTTAAAAATAAACTTAAAGTGGATCAAAGATGTTGATTTAGGTCATATTTGTGTTGAGAAAATGTATACACAATGATTTAGTATATGGGCATGCAAAGTATTTTTAAACAATATTTAGTATATGGCACAGCAATAAAAATAAGAATGGAACTACATCAAATTAAAAAATTGCTTCCTGGCTAAAGAAAAATTAACATATCAAATAACCCCATACAATTGTACACTTCTATATATAGGACAGAGTTGTCCAGCAAGCATATGAAAAAATATTAATCTTCACTTAAGAAAACTCAAACTAAGATGACACATCAATGAAATTGGCATGCATCAAAAGTAAAATGAACAATCAGTGATGTTAGGGATATTGAGAAAAATAATATATGCAACACTGGTAGAAATTTCTGCTTCACTCCATAAACAAAAATAAAAACATAGTGATTTTTCAAAACCTTTGTAACTCATGATGATAAAGTAAAAACTAATAACATATTCTTCATAAACCAGACATATCATGATTTGGTATCTACACTCAGTGCATAAAACATGCTTATTCAAAAAGATATGTGTATACCAATTTTCATTGAAATCAGTGCTTTAACCAGGAGAAACAACTCAGGTGTCAGATGACAGAAAAGTGAATAATGAAATTGTATATGTACACAATAGTATTCTCTGCAGCTACAGTAATAAGAAAATTTTACAATCTGTTGCAACCTTCATGGAACTAGTAGATCTTAGATTACATGAAGTAAAAAAGGACAGTGGCAGATACTAAATGGTCTCACTGATCTATATTTTATAAAAATCACTTTGTTTTTGGTCTTTGGTCCATATCTGGTAGTGCTTAGGGGTTGCATCTGGCTCTGTGCCCAGAAATCGTTTCTGACAGGCTTGGGAAACCATATGGGGATTGCCTGGGATTGAACTCAGGTCCATCCTATGCTGGCTGTGTGCAAGGCAAAAGCCCTGCCCCTGTGCTATATCTCTGGCCCCTATAAAATAACTTTTTAAGAAAATGAAAGGTATCAAAGATTAGACAAAACAACACCTAAGTTAAACATTTTAAAGAAGGAAATAAATGGGGCAAAGAAGTAAGATGAGGCCTGGAAATAGAAGGAAGTAATAAGTGCCGGAAGTTTCTGTGGTCCTTAGGCAAGGTATCTGTATATTTTTAAACCTCTAAACACTACTGAAATCTTGGGAACCAAACTACAATGATAATGATTAAATTAGCATTTGTTAAAAGGCTAAAGTTATATGGTTGGAGGGAACCTTGCATTACTTGTTGAATGATGAGTTAATAGGGTGGTGGTATTAGAGATGGGGACTGTAAGCTTGAAATCTTAAGAAGCATAACTTTGTAATTCTCAGTACCTAAATAGATATATTTAAAGAAAATAAGCATGCTCTGAATGACGCTAGAAGACATAATGGAGCCTAAGGAATATTTTATCTTGGTTTCACAAGGTCATAGCTACCCTTCATGGTTCCATTATTGAATAATCAGGTCAAAAACAATTGATCTGATCATGCATGTCAGCAAAATATTGACCCATCCATTGAGCTTTGCTCAAATTGAATGAATTTGATGAAAGCCTACAGTGCATCAAGAAGTGGAAATTGAAGGAACCTGAGTGGAATTTTCCCTCTTTTTTAATTATCACTATTATTTTGCAAATTGAATCAAAAGCTGTTAACACAGGATTTTGTATCCACTCTGGCAAAATAAAATAATTTGGTTAAATATCCTGCTGAAAACTTTAACTCTACTGTCATCACATAGGACTTTTCCAAGGAGGAAAAAACAATATGAGTGCCAATGTGAACCAGAAGACATTAGCAAAGGTTTAGACATCATAGGACACATATTCCCAGATCTTATTTCAAGATCTGTAATATTGTTGTAAAATCTCAGGCAATTTATTTTTATATATCTTAGCTTCTTTCATTTGTAAAATTGCTGTGAAATAATAACTGCCTTCTTGAACTTTGTGAGAGGATAAAAATGCATGCATTAATATTTTAGAGCATCACAATTTCAAAGTATCCAATGGAATTATATTTATTACTTCTGTCTTTTGACACTCCTTTAATCATCTATATCTTTCCTCTGCTTTCCCATATTATCTTTTACATTTTATTTTATATATTTTGAGCATCCATGTTAGATTATATTGGTTCTCTCCAAACTTGAACTACTTGCTCAGTTGTTATAAAAAAAAAATACCAGTATTGGTTAGTCATATGGATTTCAAACTATCAAGTAAATGTCTAGTACTTTACTCATAGTAATAGTAAACATAGTCACAATCATGTAAATGCTACCAAATTGGTACCAAATTGGATGCAATAAATGGTTTGTGAAGCTCCTTGAAAGTACATTCAAGAGTGTTATTATTTTCTGTCTTCTTTTCATGGTATGTGCAAGTCATGTTAAATTTTTGGCTGGATTAAATCATGCATTAAAAAGATGAAATTGGGGCTGGAGAAATGGTATAGTGGTGTGGCGTTTGCCTAGCAGAAGGATGGTGGTTTGAATCCTGGCATCCCATATGGTCCCCTGAGCCTACCAGGAGTGATTTCTGATCGTACAGCCAGGAGTAACCCCTGAGCAACGTGTGTGACTCAAAAACCAAAAAGAAAAAGAAAAAAAAGATGAAATTGAAAAAAACTTATCCATCTATTGGAAAATAGGAATAGATGGTGGTAGTACAGAGAATAAAATTCTGGGGTTCTGAGGATCATGGATGCAGCATTTTCATCTTGGACCATTTCTTTAGATTGAGAAAAACAATCATGTTTCACTGAAGTCACTGCTACTTTGAGTGTGGTGCAACATATGACCTCAATACTATATAATCAATCTACTCTCATTGTAACATTCTGAGTTGAGAAAATATCTATGTAAAAGAAATATTCGGAATATATATATTCTTGCAAAGAGTATTATATATATTTTATATTATATATGATAGCTATATATATTATATATTATATATGATAGCTATTTTTTTCTTTTGGTCACTGTGTGTAATTTGTTTTGTTTTGTTTTGTTTTGCAGGGGGTCATACTGAGCAGTGGTCAGGGCTTATTCCTGATTCCACAGTTAGGATCAGAGAGCACTATTTAAGAAACCATATGGTATACCATATGAGCCATCCATGTTCAAGGAAGATTCAAAAAGGCTGTATTACCACTCTGGTCACTCAGTAGGTATTTTGATGAATGGCAAAAATAGAGAAAATTAAGTAAATTAATTTAATGCCCAAAGTTCAGTATATTTAAGAACAATATAGTTCAAGTCTTTTCGCAGGAGCATCTGGGATTAGACTATAATCCCTTATAATTCATCATTATTCATTTCTAGTACTAATAAAGAGCTAAATGTAAAAGAAATGGATATTTTTCCATCCCTCTCTTATAGATATTCTCTAACCAAAATGCATAACCAAAATATACATTTTCTGTGCTTTATATTTTGTTTCTGTGCTATGCAGATTACATTATCAACCTATATAATAAGCAACGCTTTTATAGAGCAATAAATAAGCAAGTATTATGAAAACTTAAAATCAACTAAAATTGTAAAATATCATAAGTAGTTATTATGATCATAACAAATTTGGAATCAAAGGATCCAAGAAGACAACCACCTATGGGTTTTTTTGGAAACAAAGTCTGCTGAAGTGCAGTTGGCAGTACATCCTGCTGGGGTTGAGAATATGCATGCATTTATGTACTTGGATCTGCCATTAACACCTGCCCTCAATGCAATTCCTGCCCTCTGTGAGGAGACACAAGTCTGCTATTCATCATAGTTTTTGTATGCCTCAAGTATGTGTTGCTACTATGGTCCATTGGAACAGGCAGTTGGTTGGCAGAACCATCAGACACCTGTTGGGTTGAGTCATCTCTATTCACAGGATGTACCTCACTGCCTGTGGGTAGAGTGTCCAGTTAAAGATAAGTACCCTAGCTAGGACAATCTGGAGCAGCTGATGCCTCATTCATTGGCAGCTTTTTGGGGAAACTAGAGAGCCATGGTCTAATTTCACTTGGTCCTCATCTTTTTTGACAGATGCATGTTCACAATCGAGTGGTCATGCACATTCGTTCAGGATCAGGAATCTCAGAAGGAATTAGGTTGAACTTGATGTAAGTCAACTGTTTTTATGGAAATTAAAATATGTGGTAACAGTGTTAACACAGTTCATCCTCAGATCTCCAAAACTTCTTTCTACCACACACAACATTATGAGTACTTTACTGAAATTGAGGTCCAAACATTATGCCAGTCCCCAAATTAATTCAAAGAGATTTTGGGCCCAAAATGAGTCCTTTGTCAATAAAATCTTGATCTTAACTGAAACTTTTGTCTTTGTGAAATCAATGTATGATTACATATAAATTGCTGTACTTAAAGATATGTATTACATAGTTAATCAAAATATATTTATTTCCAAGTAATTAAGGGCAAAATACTTTTTAAAAGGGAAAAAGAAGAAAATAAGAATACAGGAACAAAACAGTAGTGAAAATTACTTTTGTGTGTGTGTGTGTGTTGAATTTTTGAAAATTACTTTTTTGTCATGAGAACATTAAGTCTTTGTTAGAAGGATTATTGTCATATCTTTACTTTTTTTCTTTAACCCTTATCCTTCAAGGAAAAAAAATTACTAAACTTAAAAACAAATAACTGTAGTAGAATGCCTGTCTCGAAAACAGGCAGGGGATGGGAGGGGGAGCATTGGGAGGGGGGAATGTTACACTGGTGAACTGTAACCCAACTATAATCATGTTACTTAAATAAAAAATATTTATGGGGCCCGGGAGATAGCATGGAGGTAAGGCGTTTGCCTTTCATGCAAAAGGTCATCAGTTCAAATCCCGGTGCCCCATATGGTCTCCCGTGCCTGCCAGGAGCAATTTCTGAGCATGGAGCCAGGAGTAACCCCTGAGCACTGCCAGGTGTGACCCAAAAACTACAAATAAAAAATATTTATAAAAAAATCTGGTTGCTAATTGAACTTTATGTTGTTTCTTTTTTCTTTTCTTTTTTTTCTTAAGTTTTTGGTCCACACCTAGTGATGCTCAGGGGTTACTCCTGGCTAAGCACTCAGAAGTCACTCCTGGCTTAGGGGACCATATGGGAAACTGGTGGATCGAACCGCGGTCCACCCTAGGCTAGCGCAGGCAAGGCAGGCACCTTACCTCCAGCACCACAGACCAGCCCCTATGTTGTTTCTTTTATTTCTGAATAAAAATTTTAATTTTTATTTTAAATTTTAATTATACATTGGTGTCTAAACTGGTGTGTTTAGATTTAAATTTTAGGTTCAATATAAACTGGTTTCTAAACTAGAATGACAGTATTAAAAAAATGGAGTTGTCCAAATGTGGCCCCATGGTCCAGGATTTCTAAGCATTGTAGCAATACTGTGGCCTTTGTGGGGTGTATTTTCACCTGTCAGTCCTTCTTAAAGTATGAGAAAGCAAAAGAAGGATGTCTTTACTCACTCCAAAAACATTTTGGTGATGTCAGCATGCCTGGAGTTTGGGTTAATTCAGTGTCTCAACAGAGAGAAGTAGTTGATTGATGAAGCTGAACCAAGTGCTAAACGGTGATTGTGGGTGGTGGGGTGCATCTGACATGACTTTTACATAGCATACTTAGGCGACCTCTCCTGAGATTATCAGATTTTAGCTGCATTGTTTGTGCACCCATAATTTTTCAAGGTTTAGTGCACATTTATCTTGGGAGTAGATAGAGTTTAAGGAGTTGGCCAAATGTAGACATAAGTCTGAATTCATGGGGTGTGTTTTTCTATTTAAGATTATTAAAGTGTAACTGACTGGTCAGAGTATTGGACATTCTAGGACAGCTTATGTAATTTAGTTTTTCTCCCAGCTGCCTCTCCAGAATAACTTTATCGTGGATATCAATAAGTTATAAAATGTTTCAAGCTGTGAATTACTAACTTATTAATTTTTATGTGGAACTGAAGATATATCATAACAGGGAGAACATTTCCCCTGCACACAGTCAACTCATGTTCTTTCCCAGAACATCCTTTGGTCTCCTGAGCACTGTCAAGAGAGATCCCTGAACACACAGCCAGGAGTAAATCTTGAGCACAGCTGAATATGGCCCCCAAACAAACAAAAAGGTATTTTTGTTGTTCTAAAAAAGTAGAGATATCTGCCTTTATAATCACTGTGAATGGCTTATTCATTCATTCATTCATTAATAAAATACATTTCTTTATTTTACTATGAAAATTATTTTTTCTTCCTAGATATTGAGTTTATTAAAACATAGTAATAGAGATGAAACAGAAATAGAAATATTAGGCCACTGTTCTGATAAAGCTATGTTAGAACAGGCACAGTCACTTGAATTGTCAAAGATATCTATGTTTCTGCTGATTTAAATTCACCAACATGATCACTGTTAGAACAGTAAAACATGCAAGATTTTCTACTTCTGAAGTATAACCTGACCTGCCAAATTTACATCATGGAGGATTCTGGTAGGCCTTTAAACAATATTTAAAAGAAGTCACAAAGTGTAATCTAAAATTTTAATTATTTTATGACATATATTGAACATATAAAAAGGTAAAGGGAAAGAAGTTTTGTTTTGAGGAGAAGACAAAAACTCCAATTTTTATGGGTCAACAGAGCTGTTGAGATAGAAAGAATAAGCTCCTCTGTGAATTAAACAAAATGACCAACATGGTAAAGGAGACTGGGAAAAAGCTCTGAATGAAGAGACAGTGGAATTGAATTTAGATGCTAGTCTTTATTATTTACTAGCAATAGAGCAATTAATTTTTGTTTATATACTTTTCTAATAGGACAAGTGTGATATGATTCAATGTTTACTTCAAAATAGTAAATTGGAAGCTTCTTGCTTTGGAGTAATAAGGACCCCAGATATATTACAACCTATAATTGTGTAAAATAGGGTTCTTACTTTCTTTTTATATTTTATAATGTTTGTAACACATGTTATAATTAATATGTATAATATACATTATATAAAATAATGCTTATAATTTAGTATATAATAATTTATGTCTAAATAACTTTCATTAAAAACCCTAAGAAGTGCTGCTTAGGGGCCGGGCGGTGGCGCTGGAGGTAAGGTGCCTGCCTTACCGCGCTAGCCTTGGACAGACCTCGGTTCCATCCCCCGTGCCCCATATGGCCCCCCAGGCCAGGGGCGACTTCTGAGCGCATAGCCAGGAGTAACCCCTGAGTCACTGGGTGTGGCCCAAAAACAAAAACAAAAAGCAAAAAAAAGAAGTGCTGCTTATAGGTTGGAGAGATAGTTCAACAAATAAGGCAATTGCTTTGCTTGTGAATGACCTAGGTTTGCTTTTTTGCACTCTATAAGGTCCCTCAGGTCTGCCAATAATAATCCCTGAGTGTAGAAGCAGGAGTAAACTCTGAACACAACCAGAAATACTCCCCTTTGCCCGCAAAAGTAGGAAGTGTTCATGAATATTATAAAATTTACAAAAGAACTGGAGCCCTAGTACAATGGGTATTTGCCTTGCATGCAGTCAACCTGGTTTTGAATCCTGGTATTCCATATGGTCCCCAAAGTCTGCCAGGGTTGATTTCTGAGAATTGAACCAAGAGTAATCCCTGAGTGCTGCCAAGTTTAAAAAGAGGGATATTTTTAATGTAAAACCCTAAAGGTAAGATACGTCTC
>PVKC010006748.1:0-30594 GCA_004027635.1 Crocidura indochinensis | reverse complement strand
TCACCTCAGCCGAGGCAAGCCGTCAGGGGACGAAGGTCAAAGAATAGCAAAGTTCCCAAGTCGAGGCAAGCTGGGGGGAGCCCCCAAAAGTCTGCCCAGCTTCAGGGGGCTCAGCAGAGTCTCTAATACATTTCTTAATACTGATGCTATTGATATTTCTGGCTAGATGATTATTTTATTTGAGAAATTCTGTCCTGTATATGTCATAATTTCTAACACCATCTCTGCTTCTATTCACTAAGAAGATTAACAACACTTTCCTCAAATTCTAACAACAAAAATATTTTTAAATACAGCCTTTGGTCAAGAATCACAGAATGAATTTTTTTTAAATTTTAGAACATGAAATAAATACTATACAATGTTTGTTTAAAGAAAGTCATAGTAATATGATAGCAATAGTCCAATATCTGGACATCAACACTTAGTGAAAGCACATAAATAGTTCTTCCAGTTTCTGAATTTTTGGCTTAACAAATTATGGACATTATTTAGAAATAATCTAGATTAAAAATACTAATTCAAAAGAATATCTGCATCTCTACATTAATCGTATTACAATAGTTAAGGTGTGGAATATACTTAAATGTCCATCAACAGATGGATAAAAATGTGGTATATATAGGATATATATTATATATTTGGTATATAGTTCCTAGACTACTATACCATTACAAAGATGGAAACTTGCTTATGGTAATATAAGGATGACCTTAAAGTAAATTTTTTAAGTGAGATAAGGAAAAAAAGTGATACAGGATGGTTTTATTCATGTGAAGAATGAATAACTGACCCAGAAATAAAGTGAGAAAAAAATGACCACAAACAGCAAAACCAACTCCTAAACTTAGTAAATTATATACATGGATAGATCTAAAAATCGAACCTTTAAAGTTGTATGATATTGTTAGCCAATGATAAAAATTAAAGGGGGAGTATTCTTTTTGTGGCTGAAGCCCAACTACAGTCATGTTTGTAATCACAGTGTTTAAATAAAGATATTATTTAAAAAATAAATTAAAGTTAGGGTCTAATGAAAAAATTTGATTTAAAAAATTATCCTAGAGTTCAACCTATGTAATTGTGGACTTGTTTACATGAATTGTTAATTGTTCTTCATAATGAACAATTTGTAATAGTAAAAGGCCCATTATTAGTCATATATCTAGCTCTGAAGTATTTCACTTTTATTTTAGTAAGTTGCCCTTCTCTTTACTCTTTTACTTGTAGATTTATAGTGTTACATTCTCTGCAATTCCAAATAGAACCTTGAATTTAATGCCTCACCTTGTTTTAGAACAATCTAAACAGTGCAAATGTGAAGGGGAGATCATAGTGGACAGAATAGTCATGTCAGTGGGAAGAGTTCAGTAAGGGAAGATCGGGAGAGCTTTGTCTCACCAAAGATTCTGCCCAGACCCAACAGAAGTTGTACATCACACATTGTACAAATAAAAAATTGTGGTTTTTTTTACTTTTAACTGTTTAGCAGTTACATATTTCCTTTTCTATTCCCCTGTAGTTCTATATTACTGATAATGTAATTTATAATTAACATATTTGAGTAATAACAAACCTAGAACACAGTAAAATCTTGTGACTATGCCATTCACTTTTCTTTGATATAAATATTGTTAGGTCAATTTTTAACTTAGTTATTGGGAAAGAAATCTATTAGAACATTCAACAGGAACTACAGAGAGAATTTAATACGTCATATGACTCTCTTGCATGTAGTGTCCTGGGTTTGATCCCTATCACACCATATGGCCTCTTGAGTAAGCCCTGAGCACCACCAGGTATTGCCCCAAATTAAAAAATAAACATAGAATAGAATGTTCATCAGGTTATGTCCAACAGTTTAAGGAATAATAAAGGAATAACTTGCACAGTACTCTTTTACTAAAAGGAACTCTATTAAAATTTCAAATAGTTTGAAGTCTACTCAAATGCAGAACTCATTGTTAAATAAGGCCAAAATAAACTATTTATTTTGTGCAATGGCTAATTAGATCTTGTTATCCATACAAAAATCTCACAGTCAGTAATTCAGCCAAGGATCTCTGTTAGCCACCAAACCCAACAAGGCAATTTTATATAACCTTGTAGTTCTTTGCCTAATGCATCTCAATCTTGAAAAGCAAAAAATATCACATACTCCTTAGAAATAATAGTTATTGAATATATAATAGGTACCAAACATGCCACTAAACACTTTATGATATTCAAAAAACCTGTGATTAGTCATTATAATTTTATACATGAGAAAGCTTTGGCTCAGAACATTTATCTTGCACCATATTACCAGTTGCTGAATTGTGGCATTACTTTTAAGTTAAAAACAACAACTTGCTTACCACATTGAATTTATATTCTTCTAAAAATCAGAACACCATGGTGACGTGTTAATAAAAACTAAATGTGAGAAGTGGTGATATGATATACCTAGTTTATTGCGATACATATAAATATATGTTCATTTGTAGGTTATGTAATAATAAATATGGATCTGAAACAAGATTTTAGTTATCGTTATATTCAAGTATTTTTTTCCTATTCCATAACTCTGTCTCTCCTTTAAGATTGAGCACCTATTAGTTTATTGTATTTATAGATGGATGTTTATCAGAGGATACCACTGTAAAATATTCTTAGGATTCTGCTATATAAAATGAATCTACTAGATAAAAAATTTTCCTCTTTCATGATATCATCTTACCTAGGATTAAATTTTTTATAGTGACTAAAGAGAAAATGAAAAATAGATGAAAATAGAAATGTAGATATAAGGAAATAGTAGTAAGAAAAATTGCTACAAGGGACATATGGTTTACAAGCAAAAAATAATTCACATCTTTTCTGTGGTAGAAAAATTCAGAAAGTGCTCCAAATCTATGATTTCTGAAAATTTATGACCCTCTTTAAAAATTTTACTGAATCTTACTTTAAACTTTATGAAGTTATTAATCTCCTTCTGATGATAAGTAGTACCTATGGACCTGAATCACTAGAACAAGAGAAAATTACACAGTTATTTCTTCTATCAATCTCAAGAATTGAGTAACTTTCAAACCCAATCATTAGCCCCTAAATGTCATCTCTCTTAAACATTTTATTCTGATCATGGTAGTCCTTATAAATAAGTTCATTTTGTACAGAGAAAGGAGAAAGAAAATGACTTGTCAGACCCTGGTATTCTATGGGAAAAAAAGGCAAATAAAGCTCTATGAATATTCATGAATTTAGTTTGACTAATTGAGATCCTTTACATTCTGTAATTAGATTAAAATGTAGCCTTTAGGGGCCTGAGCGCAAGCCATAAGGGATCTGGCCTTAAGGCTGGCCTAGGTCAGACTGTGGTTCAATCCCCCAAGTCCCAAATGGTCTCCCATGCCAGAAGCAATTTCTGAGTGCATAGCTAAGAGTGTCAACGGTGTGGTCCAAAAAAACCAAAAAAAAAAATGTACCCTTCAAAGCAATATGCTTGGTATTCTGGGGCTTTTGATTTTTTTTTTTTTGGAAAAAATAGTGATGACAGTTTGAAGTAATGAATAAATACATTATAAATGACTATCCTTGTAAGTATATTTGGTTTTAAAATTTTAGTTCTTGATTTAAGAGGGATTATATCAATATTAAAACATTGCCTGCTTGCCTTTGATTCAGATATATATCTGTGCATAAATTTCTTAGAAATTCAACCAATGCTATTGCCAAATGATTTTAAGGTCTCAATACATTTAGTCAGTGATCTGTGGGTCAGCAGAAAATTGAAACTTATAATGCTTTCCCTGTAGCTTATCAAAGGATAAACTAGATGGGACTCATTGACTGAAGACCTGGGCCCTTGGACACAGGAAATTAAAAGCAGATAGGAAATATGGTAGACTAATATGTACAGAGAATATGGTGAGAATATAGGCTGCATATGATAGCAACTTTATCCAAAATTGTGTAATATTTCAGTAGTAATGAAAAGCATAATTATTGGCAATTTGAAATTAAATATTAAATAAGTGGATAATTTAGTCACTTCGTATTATGGTTTTTTAATATCTCTGGTTGATGTTATATAGAAAGTATTATATTTAGGGCAGTTAATTATATGTAAATGTTGAACATATATTAGTAAAACCAATAACTTCACTTTTTGATAGAGGACTGAAACAATATAGGAGCAGAGCTTCTCAATTATAACTTCATAACCCACTCTTTTTTTTTGTGGGGGGGGGTCACACCGGCAGTGTTCAAGGGTCACTCCTGGCTTTACGTTCAGAAATTGCTCCTGGCAGGCACGGGGGACCATATGAGATGCCAGGACTCGAATCACTGTCTTTCTGCATGAAAGGCAAGCGCCTTACCTCTATGCTATCTCTCCGGCCCCCATAACCCATTCTTAAAGCAGTCTCCTGCAATATTTCAAGCCTCAGTTTTCATACCAATCATTTAGAAGATACCCGAGAAAAATCTTTGCACGTTACTATTTTATTAGAGGATAATATCAGGAAGGAATCAAAGAAGAATGATCTATTTTTAGTTTTTTTGGAATTGGGGGCTACAGTTGCTAGAGCTTAAGGCTTACTCCTGACCCTATGCTCAGAAATCACTTTGGTAGTACTCAGGGGACTGACTATCTGCAGAGATTGAACCCCAGACTGGAAAAAAACTGTTTCACAAAGATAAAAGAAATGCAGCTGAACAGGGAGTATTTTCTATAGGAACAAAACACAGAAACTAATAAAAGAGAATGAGAACTGTCTTTATTGGTTTCCTGTTATGAAGTTGACACCCTATCAGCCACATGTCAGCTTCTATCCAACAATGTAGTACTAGCATATCACCCTTAGAAGAGGTTGTTGTGCTCTGGACACTAAGTTGGCAGCTTTATATACTTTATCTCACTGAATCCTACTGACTCTCTTTCACATCTGAAGAGAATGTTTAGAGTGTAAGGACCTTGTCTGAAGCTTGACAAAAGTAAATGATCCAGTCAGGTTCTGATCTCAGGTTTCTGTCTCAAAGATTTCCATATAGTGTTTCCTTTCATAGTCAAGAAGCAACACCAAGGTGAGATGAGTCCTAAATTAGGACATCAGTAAAATTTTTATATTTCTGGATCTGGTGGAGAATAGTAGGATGGGTAGAGCATTTTCCCTGCATGTAGCAAACCAGGTTTGATCCCAGCAACCTATGGTTCCTAAATCCCTGAGATTTAGGAATGCAGAACCAAGAGCAAGCTCTGGGCACTGCTAGGTATAGATTCTCCCCTCCCCCTCCTACCAAAAAGCCCTCCAAACTTTGTATTTTTGAATTTGACAGCTTTATAAATCACCGTGCCACAAATAAAATTGTTTACATTATCACAAAATTTATGACAGCATAGATATTACCTTGCAATTTTAAAAGGCAGTGGCCGGAAAGAATGTACAGTGGGTAATGCACTTGCTTTGTCTAAGGCCAAACTGGGTTCAATTTTTAGGATGTTTTATGATTATATGAGTCCTGCTAGGAGCGATTCCTGAGCACAGAACTAGGAGTAATTCCTGAGTACCACTGAGTGGGACCCAAAATATAAACCCTTCCAAAAATGCACACACATAATTTTAAAAAATAAACTGCAGTAATATGCAGTTTATGTGGGTTATCTTGCATGTGAATTGCAAGTCTCATCAATGGCAATTCTGTTTTGCATCTTGAAGGACCTCATCGTTGAGTCAATTCCAAAATGCTTGTTTTGGATTTATCCCAAGTTAGCAAATTGTTTCTCCCCTACCCCCACTTGTTACCCATAGCATGTATTAGTGAGCTGTCTGGCCAGGTTTAGGGGTACAATCTTTGAATATAAAATAGGCCTATTTTTTCTAAGAGTCAATTTTTCTAGTTTTTATGAGGAAAGAGCCCATGGATTTTGGCCTCATTAGCACCATACCAACTGAGCTGACTGATCCAAATAAATACTGTCTGTCTGACATGTACTTTCAAATAATAAAGATACTAAACTATAAGTTCTGCCCTCAGTAGTTAGTAGTCATTGAGAGAATCAGAGATTAGAATAACCCCAGTACTAGTTATAACCATATACCTCCCCAGAACATCAATCCTTTTTGTTCTGGCTTAGACTATATGATTAATTTTCTGAGGTTTCATGAGTATAATAATGCCTTGGTTTGGCTAAGGTTAAAATTAGTTTGCATTTCCTGCCCACACAGCAGCTGATGGCAGGAAATTTATCCTGGGAGCAAACTGCACAGTGGGAGAAGTTGGCGTAAAACATGCCAGAGGTAATCTGGGTATTAAAAAAATAGTCCATAATGATTAGTGAAAGACAAGTATGGATTACTTTGATCATACACACAGATACAGCACATCCTTTACAAGTCCAAACATAGAATAAGAAACATAAAGACAGTTCCACACTTTAGAAATAAAGAGAAGAGAATGCAGCTTTAAAATGCTGAGGCTATGGTAGCAAAAGGGAATGAACAAAGAGTGAGAAAAAAGATGTGATGCCAATATTCTCATAGAGAAAAAATACCACTATTTTTGTTATGTATTTTCAACAAATGATAGCTTTTTTATTAGTCCAGTTCATTCATATGGATATATAAACATAATGCCATTATATTTTGCATTATGACACTTAACCTCCATTTCTTTTTTTCATTGAAATTAACTTTAAGAAAAATTATAATATTCTTAATTAACCTGCTTTGTTCATCATGTATGGAACTACTGCCAAGTCTTTCATTTTGAGTCAATAATGAAACTATTGAAGTTACAGAAGTAATGCAAGCAATTAAAAATGTAGAGAATGCCATCAAAAGTGATCTGTTTAGTTTGAAATATTTTTAGAAATGTCCCTCATAACCTTGTGGATATCTTTGCATCTATATATTTTATGATGAATTTCCGTTTTTAGAAAAGAAACATGTCTTTCTATTAAGAATTGTATAAAATATAGAAAATAATTTTATTTGGGGTAATCATCTAAAATAACAAGAGTACCAAAGTATTACTCAACAAATTTTAAGATTTATTCAGTATATGAGGCTACAGAAAACCCAATCATCAAAAAATAAAATTCACTTAACTTTAACTTTTAATGCAATAATTTGATAAATTTTATCTCATAAATGGGAGATTAAAATATGATGTTCTCTGCCTGTTATATTGCTACCATAATTCAGGAAGAAAACTAATAGACATTCTTAATTTCAGAGAGTTAAAAATATTAATTATTGCACTTCCTCCTTAATCCATGAAGTCCTTCTTGATTTACAGTAACTTCAGTAGCAAGTTTATGGATTTTTGGGTAAGCCTTTAACTTTGTTATGCCAGTATCTTTAGGACGGTGTCTTTGCATATGTTTTTGCAGATGGAGTCCTCAAGAGCAGTGTTCTAGTGACTCTAGGAAAAACATTTGAGAAATGGCTGTCAAGGGTTTCTGGGATCAAAGGTGGTTCTGTCTTCTTTTCAGCCTATTGACCATTCCCAAGTGACAGTCAGACTTGATTAGGATCTTCTGGAAGGACCCTATGTGGTATATTGGACAGTGTTCAAGCTCAAAAATTTGAGTTTATCTTTCTAGTTCCTAAAAGAAGGCAAGACAAGTAATGCCTTTGTCTCTCTCACTATAGAATTCAAGGAACAACTTTTGCCAGTGCTCATAGGCAACTGACTGATGATTACTATTGATGAATTGATAAATTACTATTGGTGAATACTATTGATGAAAAACTCAGGGACTTTTCTTGCTGCAAAAAATGGGGACTGCATATAAGTGAGGTGAGGTCAAATTAGCTAATAGTGCCTTGCTGAGCATAACAAGGATGCACAGGGCTTTCCATGTACCCGATGCCTTATAGTACCACTTCTTTAGTTTGAACATTATCAGGACCTGGTGAATCAGGAAAAATTATTTTCTTTAATTATGATATACTGAGAAGATCTGATAAAGACCAAAGAATTTTTATTTTTGCCACTGTTCCTCAGAATAGATATCTTAAAAAAATCTTCCAAATGTTGTAATCTGCTGTCAAGATCAAAAGAACTGGCCCAGGACTCTTTAGGTTAACCTCCTAATTAGAAACTTCTAGTTTGAAAAGAAAAGATGATAGAAACACAACAAGTAGCTAATTGCCAGCTATAGTTTTCTCATCTATAAACTGGAAAGAATTGTGTCTACTTAGCATATGCCTGAGATATTGTACAGGGAGCACTTAAAGACAGATCTAGCATAAAATACACAATTACCAAATGTTTATTTGTTTTTCTTATGATAATCTAAGCTCCAGAAGAATGGAGACTGTTTATGATGTTCTCACTGGCACCCAGTGAATTATAAAGAACACAGTCAACAGAGAATAAATATTTGTTAAACACATTTGCTTCAGTTTGCAGGCATTTCAAATGAAAGTTAAGTATATTCTCAACCTTCTCTTGTCAAAGAGAGAGAGAGAGATGGCAGAGTACTAGTTCATCAAGCCTATTTATATGCCACTTAAAGAAATTCTGTGTACAACTGTATCATCAATGCAGTAATCACTGACTGTCTGGGGTGCTCAAAATGTTCTTACTTTACATTGAAATTGGTTGGAAGTACATAATGTACAAAACATTTGGAGATATATTATTTAAAAAGACGAAAACATTTTGACTAGTAATTTTAAAATGCTCAAATATAAAATTAATATTGTGGACATTGGATTAAATAAAACTATTTTTCTTTGTTTCTCTAGAAACATTTGAACTTTAAAAAAATGTTTTTTTTAGGATCCAGAAAAATAGCACAGTGGTAGGGCATTTGCCTTGCATGCATCTGACCTGGAACAAACCCGGCTTCGATTCCCACCATCCCATGTTTCCCCAAGCCTGCAGGAGCAATTTCTGAGTGCAGAGCCAGGAGGAACCCCTGAGTACTGCCGGGTGTAGCCAACCCCAAAAACCTTTTTCATAGGTAATGTGTACCGTGTACAAATTTTCCTGGAACGTGTTTTAGTGTATTATGACATTTTAATTCTCAAGATAACCCATAAGAGCAAATGATGGGAAAAAAGCATTTATTTTTGTGTTGAGGTTTACCCAACTGAGGACTTATTCCTGGTTTTGTGTTCAGGGATTAGTCGTGGTGGTTCTTGGGCATCAATTTTGGGCAAATACTTTAATTCTAGTACTCTATCTCCAGCCCAGAAAAATATTCAGTGAACAAATTATATAACTGAAGAATTTGAGGCACAAAGAGGTTAAAGGACTACATCAATATCATATAGCTGAGCTGTGAGGGATATGAGACTGAAATTCAGGTACAGACCATGGGTAGCCTCTTATTTACCAATGTTATATCTCTGTTGTCTAGGGAGTTGATAGTAGGCTCAGCTGCAGTTCAGAATAAGTCAAATTAATAAACCCCATCATCTTTAGAGAGGAAGGGAAAGAGCAGAGAAGGTAAGGAGAGAGAATGGAAGGGGAGAAGCATATGGGAAGAGAGCAAGGAGGGAAAGATAGGAAAAGAAGGGAAGAACAGAGGAAATGAGGAAGGCATGGTAGAAGGAGGGGAGTAGAGAAGGTTCAAATAAATTAAACAGGCTTTAAGGTCATTTTGGTGGCGAAGAGAGAATTGCAAGTGAACTTCCTCCTTCCTCTGAAATTCAGCTACCATTTCTAGTGTGGCCATCTCTGCATGTGCAGTCTCTAGGAATGTTTTACATAGAGGCAGTGCTGCACTATTGGCTGTTCTCTATTTCTCTTGGATAGTATTGGCCTAGAAGTGGACTACAAGGACTTTATGTTCATTATCTCTTATTTGATTAATGCAACACGGGAGTTAATTGTTAGGAAGAAAGCAAAATAGCATGGCTTGAATGAGTATGACTCAAATGAAACCATAAGGAAACAAAGACACTCAAATTAGGTTTCCCGAGCATCTTTCCCTTACTTTGAAAACAGTTTTCCTACCTAAGTGTAGTGCCTGCATGTGTGAGTATCTGTTCTTCCTTTCAGGTCCTTGGCAAGCAATAATTGACTGCATATTGTTTCTTTGAAACATCGACATCAACACTGTTACTTTAACAGCTGTGTTTCTTCATCTGTTTATAACCATGGTAATATTCTTCATGAAATTTTCTTTTCACCATATAAAGATTTTTATCAGATGAAATGTTGCCAATGTATTAGATGTATTGCTATATTATCAACAAAACTTTCTCCTTCTGTCCAAGAACTTAAAGTGCCAGAAACTTTTCAGTTGGATCACTGATGAAGATGCATGCATGTAGAGATATACTCCCTGTATAATGAACAGAAAAATTACATATAATATAGTTTATTATCCAATTCATTATTTTCTGAACTCTTCCTGATTAGTAAAGATTGTGGATTTTAAAATTAGAATTAAATTAATTGAATAGTAGAATCAATCATAAGCTTTTGAAATGATGGTATATTATATTCTGATAAAATTAGGCTTTAAAAATGCACTATGTTAAAAGAAGAACCTATTTCTTTCCCAGCTCCACTTTATAGGTAATGGAAAATGAAGCAAATTCTTAATAACAATTCAATGTTCAGTAATAGCAAGGAGAGGCAACATATCATTATCCATCTGCAGTAGAATTATCATTCAGGAAGAATTCCATAACAAGGCGTATCAATCTCCCTGTTCCTTCTATTCATGAACAAGAAAGCTTGTGCATTCTTAAGTACTTATAAGTTGCTATCAAAAATCTTTTTTAGATTAAGCAAATAATTTTATGTGCTTTGAAATACAAGTGAGGATCTAGAAAAATCTGACATTTCCTTAGATGTCACTAGTAATGTGAGCTTTTAGACTAAATAATATATGAGATAACATTATGATCTAATAATATCTTCCAAGATATGATCTTCCAAGATTGGTTTGTCTTGTAGAACATGATTCTGTTTCAGTTAGATCTTATTAAGTATTCCTTCTCTTTTTTATTCTTCAAGGAATTTAGATTTTATGTCTAATTCAGAGACCATAAAAATTTGAGGTGGCTAAATGAGGAAAAGGGTGAAATCAGAATTCAATTAAGACTGATAAAGACAGGAAGCTGGGGCAATAGAGAAAAGGAAAATTTTACAAGTATTATGTAAATACAACTTTTGTATTTCTAGTGATGGAAAATTTGATATTCTGGAAAATTACATGAGAAGGCAACTGATATGGGTAAATTTTAAAAAATAACATAAAAATTTGAATTAAAGCATTCTTTGTCATGAATACAAATATAAAAACTTTACCGTAATTTTATTTATGTAATATTATATATTAGGTACAATTCTTAGGGCTTTGAAAACATAAATTCATTCAAAAAAAGAAAAGAAAACATAAATTCATTTAGTCATTAAAATCCTGTGTGTTGGATAATACTATCCTCAAATTACAAATAAAAAGACTGAAGCAAGGTAATAATTTGATCAAGGTTAAAATCTATCAATGCCAGATTCAAATTTTGGCATCTTATTCCAGAGTTTACTTAAAAATTGGAAATAGTAAATATTGGCAAGTATAGGGAAATTGGCAGACTTTGATGGCTGGATTGAAACTTATATAATCCCTTGGAAATAAATTTGGCAAAATCTTATATATCTCCACCTACCATGATTAACAGCTCCGCTCTAGGAACTTTCTAAAGTTCACAAGTGATTTGTCATCAATAATATTTAAACTAGGAACACTAGTCTTAGTATCCCCAAGCTGAAAGCAACTCAAGTGACTGAAATTAGATGAATGATAGCCAAGGTTCAACATATTCATAATATATTTGGAAATGAGAAGAAAAAGTTACTGATATACATAACTATAATGAGAAAACCTGACAAAATACTATGCATAATGTATAGACAGATTAAGTATGGCATTATAAGTAACCCAAAACTACTTTCAATAATGATTGATATTAGAAGAGACTCTAGGATGAATGAATTTACTGGAAAGAGGGATGAAATGAGCAGTAGAATTGCTTTATAGCAAGGTACTATCATGACTTATCATCCATTTGTTATTTCACAGCTTCTGAATGTCAAATGTTGCCCTCTGATGGATGCCGTGAGTTCACTCTAGGTTCTGAGAACTCACAAATTCTAAACTTTATGCCAGCTTTTGAGGTGACTTTTGTGACCAGCTGGTCATATCACTTTTAGCAGTATTATCTATATTGATTATCTATTTTACTATATCAAGTCACCCTAAAATGTCAACCACAATGACCATTTATTTTTGGCGTATGTTTGCAATTTGGACAAGGTGTATAGAGGAATACATGCCTCTAAGATACACTGGGACCATTTAGTTGGAACTAGAATATCATCTTCCAAGATGACTTCCACAATAGCTGGCAAATCAAAACTGTCTAATGGATCTTTTCCTTCTTGGTGCTTCCACAGTAAAGTGCCCTCATGGAGTGTTACCTAACTTCCAAGAAAAAGGAAGTAGAACACCATTTAAAAATATGTTATTCTGGAAATGGACACAACATGTATTCAGAGTAAAAAGAATTCTAGAAATGGAATAAAAACTCTTCAGGAGAAATAGCAAAGGAATCAGGCTATAATCACTTTCTCTCCTCTTTTCATTTTTAGATATCCATAGCTATTGGGGTAGGGCAACACGTTTAAGAACATTGAAATTTTCCTATACATGGATGCCCATGGAATTCATTATGCTGAGTGAAATAAGTCAGAGGGAGATAGACTCAAAATAGACTCAGGATAGTATCACTTATCTATGGGTTTTGAGAAAAATAAAAGACATTTTTGCAATAATTCTCAGAGACAAAAGAGATAAGGGCTGGAAGGTCCAGCTCATGACATGAAGCTCACCACAAAGAGTGGTGAGTGCAGTTAAATAACAACACTGAGAACTATCATAACAATGTGAATGAATGAGGGAAGCAAAAGCCTGTCTATAGTACAGGTGGGGGTAGGATGGGGAGGAGGGAGATTTGGGACATTGGTGATGGGAATGTTGCACTGGTGAAGAGGGGTGTTCTTTATTTGACTGAAACCCAACTACAATCATATTTGTAATCAAGGTGTTTAAATAAAGATACTAATAAAAAAGGAACATTTAAATTTTTAAAAGGGTGGAATCATTATAGATCAATTGGAATAGCTAGGTTTAGCTTCAGAATTCCTTTTGTCCTATGAGGGTTGGATTTAGAACATAGTGCCTTAATCTTCAAATGTCTAACAATCCTGGAATTGAATAGAATATGGTTCCAGTTTTTCCTGTTGCAGAGGGCTTGACAGTTAAACTATTTACACCAAGGAAATTGTTATTATGTTCAATGGGTATAGGCACATTTCCTACATGACCTTAGCTAATTAATAAATTTCCTGTTGTTTGTTCACTCCTTGGAAGCTAATCATCAGAAAATACTTCTCAGTCAATGACTCATCTTTGATCTTTACTTTCTACCCTTTTTCATCTCTCACCTCCTCTTTAATTTATTAATGGGGCTTCCATTAATCCTCACTACAATGAAAGCTACACTCTATCACAATCATCAACAACACCCCTATCACTAAATCTAAAGTGTATTATTAGGATCAAGTTTTCTCTGCCAGCTCAAAGGAAGGGTGGATTTACTTTTCTTTACTAACCTCTCCTTTCTGATCCTTGGGCGGGCAGGGTGGGTTCTTGGTTTTCTCTTTACTATTTTATGAGTGGTTTCAACTTCTCAATTTTGAGACTAGCTCATGAATGAGGGTAGTGAAAATACACACACACTGAGTTTTATGACATATCCCAAGAGAAAAAATTTTATGTCCTATAGCCTAAAAGTTGCTATAAACATGATCCCAGTCCATCTTCTAAAAGACATTTTGATAAAAAAGAATTCTATTGTCTGTTAATTTCTGTCCAGTTGCTTTAGTCTGTGTGCACCGTATCAAGGTAGTCAAGCCCGGGAGATGGCATGGAGGTAAGGAGTCTGCCTTTCATGCAAAAGGTCATCGGTTCAAATCCCGGTGCCCCATATGGTCCCCCGTGCCTGCCAGGAGCAGTTTCTGAGCATGGAGCCAGGAGTGACCCCTGAGCGCTGCCGGGTGTGACCCAAAAAGAAAAAAAAAGAAAAAAGAAAATTATTAGATATGTTCAAAAGTATTAGATATGTTCATATGGATTTTAGGTCTTTGGGCTTTTAAAATGTCTTGTCTAATAGTGAACATTGGCAGACAGTAGAAATTCTCCTGAATTCAATTCTCTCTAGCAGAATAGAAACTCATGTATTCCCAAGGAGTCAGTGCTAAACTATTAAATAAGAATGAGAAAAGAATTAGTACTGAGGTGGGTACACTAGTTATGGGTGTGGTGTTGGGACTATGTACATGGGAAACTATTTAAAAAAACTATTTACAGTACCTGTAAGTTATAGTATCTCAATCAATACCAATAAGAATAATTAAAAAGTATTAATATTTAAATTGAGTCTTTGTAATTCATTCTTAGTAAAAAGCACCTACAGAAGCTGTCCTTCAATTTCATACACAGTAAAGATTTTTCTGTTTTTTCTCCTTATTAACCTTTTCACTATAATATTAAACTAATTTAGAAATAATAACAAATGTCACAGATGTCTATTAAACAGTGTGGTAATAGCCCATGTCCTTCATTAAAGCAGATGTTATGATTAGAGAGACGCATTATGCCCAATATAATGAAAAAAAGGAGACAAGATTTTCACTGATAGGAAAAACTAACATATGCTGATTTACTATATTTAACAAGGAAGTAATATTGATCTTAATGTGATAGAGCTTCATTAGTACTATAGCCCATTAACGATTTACATATTTTACTTCATCAAATTTGTTGGATAAAAGGAATAACTCGCTATTTTTTAAACTGTAGCATTGGTTTAATTTTTTCTTTTTTTAAGGCAAATATTTATAGAAGATAATGATCTATTTTTAAGTAACTTTTCTCTCCATTTTAATACTGCTATGATAAACTTTGCTTTGTGTTAGGAAATCAGTAGATTATAAAAGAAAAACAAATACATTAATCATATTGCTGCTATGTCATAAGACTTACATGTTTATAAAGGCACTTATCTGAGAAGCTTTCCAACTCAAATAAATTTATATTAAAATAGCTTCCATGCATTATTAGCATTATTTCACCTACTTTTGAGCCAACGATGAGATCATTTTACAGAGAAAAAAGCCAGAATATTATCTTGGATTCTTCAAAATGTCTAAAATAAAAATATAAGTAATAGCTTGCATTCATGTTGATTTAGAGATCAATAGTTCAAAACAGATAACTTTGCTTGGTTATGTTACTTACAGTCTAAGACTAGAACACACTCTTCCTTTACAAAATTATCCAGAATAATCTATAAATATATATTTTAAGCACTGGTATTTTGAGCATTAAATTATCATTTCAAGAAATGATATTGATATAATTAGGTTATAATGTCAAAAGTACTCATGAAGAAATTTTGTATTTATTTTACTCAGTGACAAAAAGAAAAATTTTCCCTATTTGGTGTAAAACCTATGAATATGATTCTTTCTTCTACTCTCTAGTATGAAGAGACTATTTTTGTCCAGAGTAACTCCCTAATTCAATGGAAACCAAGGCAACGTAGAGAAATGTTGGCTTGTCTTTAGCTTCACTCCAGTTTTTTCAATGTCTTTGCTTCTAGTGCTAACCCCTTTATTTCTCTTCCTGTTAGGCATCTGATACCAAGAATTATATCTATTTTCAAGATAGATATCTTGACTGAAAAATGACATCTCTGCATTATGGCTTTCTATTTTTAGTGAACCATTTGACCAGATGCCTAATTGCATCAGAGCATGGGCCACAAATAATCCTTAGTACTTCCTAAAACTAGGTTATGACACATTTTAATTATGTAAAAGATGTCATTGATTTAAAGCTAAAGCCACATATTTGTTACTTTATCTTTTTATACCATATAATTAATTAGTGATTGTATGTCTATGAAATGATTTAACCAATAATACCATTAATCTCTGAACATCACCTCTCTCTTAAATTTTGTGTCAATCCCATCTCCCCCATCTTGCACTGCCCTTTCATTGGCACTAATCTATTTTGTAGTTCAGTGTATTTTCCTGTTTCTTGACATTTCTTCTAAAAAAAAATACCATATATATTCTATTGTAACTGCTCATTGTACATAGTATTAATATCTCAAGTTTTTCCATGTTTAAATTTGTGCTTATGCTTCTTTTTTTTACACTTATATCGTAGTTTCTCACATGTATATACCACATTTTATCATTCATCATTTGATGGACATACTACATATTTTAATTTTCTGAATAGTGTTAATATTTTGTTAATTATTGTGAATAGAATTCTGAATTATTATGTTGCAAATAACTGTGCAGAAATTTTTATGTGAAGTAAGTTTTTCAGTACTGTTAAATATTATTTAGAAATACTAGATCTTATAGAAAACTTATCTTGAGCTCAAAATATTTTTTCATGGTAGTAGTACCATTCTCTATTCTCAATTACACAATGCAAACAACAGTGTGTGTGTGATCCCAAACAAGACTGCACTAAAACTGTGTATGAATACCATGATTAAACACCACTTAGAGCAATAAAGGAAAGGGGGGTGTTTTTATGAAGCATGAACAAATGTGTGAAGTTTTTTTTATTATCTTTGAAATTGTAATATAAGTATTTCTTATGCAGGATATAGAATTACTCTAGTTAAAATGCATCAAAGTACATCCTGAATTCGAATGCCTTTCTCCTTATTCCAATAACAACTGAAAAACCTCTTTTATATGTTAACTGAAATTTTCATCTTACATAGTATTCGAGGTTGAAGTTAATTGTGTTGTACTATAGAAATTCTATGCTGAATTAAAGTCCAGGTTTATTCAGCCAGTGCTGAATGACAGAGATTAATAAGCAATTATTCTGTTGAAGGCAGCAACAAATTCATTATCAGTCAGCTTTAAAAATTAAATATAGTATTTATTTTTAAGTATTTATTTTTAAGCTGTTTAATTTTAAAACAGCTTGAATAATTTTTAAATTATTCATGCTACTTTCTAAAGTATTAAACTTATATCATGCTTTTTATTTTTACTTATTCTAAATATCTACCTTCTTGGGGGGCCACACCCAGTGATGCTCAGGCGTTACTCCTGGCTATGCGCTCCTGGCTTGGAGGGACCATATGGGACTCAGGGGATCTAACTGCAGTCTGTCCTAGGCTAACACTTGCAAGGCAGATGCCTTACCTCTAGTGCCACCGCTCTGGCACAAATATCTACCTTCTTAATATTCATGGAGGGAAAGGGTTCTCTTGATTTTATAAATGTTGAGTAGGAAATTCCTAAAAAAATATTGATTTTGAGGGGTCCGGGAGATAGCATGGAGGTAAGGCGTTTACCTTTCATGTAAAAGGTCATCAGTTCGAATCCTAGTGCCCCATATGGTCCCCCGTGCCTGCCAGGAGCAATTTCTGAGCATGGAGCCAGGAGTAACCCCTGAGCACTGCCGGGTGTGACCCAAAAACCAAAAAAAAAAAATAAATATATTGATTTTGATAAATGAGACATTCCTGGAAATGAATATCAGAATAAATGAACAGTATTTTAAATTAGGAGAGAAAAAAAGAGAAAGTCTTGTGTAATAAAAATATTTCTGTATGAGGTGAAGAGGGAGGAAGAGAAGTCAGTAATAACACTCAAAATTTTAAAGTAAAGGATTAAAAGTTGGAATGTAAAATGTCCTTAAAGCTAGAGAAAAATAAATGTAAAAAGTTCACATATTCATAAATTCATAAAGAAGTATGCAGTCAATTATGTACTGACAATTTCTATTACACTTTGAGAAATGAGCTTATGGGTGACCTTCACTAAATTGCTTTACAGTGAAAATGTATGGGCATATCCTAAATGTGGGTGTAAACTACTAAGGAAGTGGATAGGTCTGGCAAAAGGGATTTTTTTAAATTTTTTTTTGTTTTTGTTTTTGGGTCACACCCGGCAGTGCTCAGGGGTTACTCCTGGCTCCATGCTCAGAAATTGCTCCTGGCAGGCATGGGGGACCATATGGGGCACCAGGATTCAAGCCAATGACCTTTTGCATGAAAGGCAAACGCCTTACCTCCATGCTATCTCCCGGGCCCCACAAAAGGGATTTTTTAATCAGTTACTGAGAAAAGAAAGAATAAAAACACTAGAAGTCTAACTAAAGCGTGATGTGGATAAAATTTAATACCTAAGAAACTTGACTATATTTACAGAATGCAGGGAGTATGAGAAATATAGAAAAGAAATGATGTATGTATGGACACATAGTTTTAAGTGAGGCAACAAATTTGAGGTCACAACTAATAGATGATCATAAAAGAGAAGAGATCTTCCAAACTTTAAGGGAAGGCAGTGAGGTTGGTGAATCTTATTAATATGTGCTGATGGAGGACAAATGGGGAGAAAGAGTAGCTGCCCAGTGATGGCCTTAAAGATGGAAGTTTATTAGCTAAAAGTGAGTTCAAGAGCTATTTGGAGAATTGGGGAAGTACTGACGGTAAGAAGCAGCAGTGAGTGAAATAAATCCAACTGCCTATCAAAGACAGGCTAAGAATATACCTAATTTTTTTAGGACATCAATCAGAAGTTTAGTTATTTTTCCCCAAGCGACATTAAAATAGTGAATGTAATCGCAGTTGGGTTGAAGAAAGGGACAGACTTCAGAACTTGAATGATTTCGATGTTCTGAATTACCAGATGGCCATCAGTGTCTCTTCCTTTGACTTTTCAATTTTATTTTTATCTAATTAAAATTAGTAATGTTACTGAGCCTGATAATACTGTGTAAATTCCAAATCATTAGACCTTGGAACTGGAAAGAGCTCAACACTTCAGACCTCGTGATTTAATACAAGTTAAGACATTAGGCTCTTTACAGATGATGTAATCAAACCTCAAAGATTTGCTGAAGGCCAATAGCTATTAATGGCTAAATGGGAAGTATAAGGTACTATGAGGGAAAGTACACCCTGGAAAACTTGATGAGCACAAATCCAGGGATGATGGATTGTCAGGGATTAATTTTCCAAGGAAATTGGAACTGAGCGATTGTATGTAATATAATGCAAGGGGATTGGGTACTGTGAATCTAACATAGCCCTTTTTAAAGACCTTAAACTTTATGTTTTCATATTCAAGTTATAATTTGCTGTATTTTCTCAAAAGGCATTTACTTTCTTGTCTGAAAATGCATTGTCTGTCAAAGGAAAAACAAAGAACTTAGTTCTTCTGAGCCAAACAGCTCTGGTAATTAACCAACTCAAATCTAGCAGCAATAGCAAACTAAGTTCCTTATGCTGCTTATGGAATTACAATAGAACAGAAACTTACACTTGTACTATTGTTTTATACTGTTTATTATCTTTATTGGGTCATCACTAATATATTCAAGTTTTCAAAGGAACAAAATGAAACAAACACAATATACTAATTCTATGCAATGAAATCTCTTGATCAAACATTCTTGGAATTCAAACTATTGTCAATCTATGTAAAGCACTAGTGATCAAGAAGACTCCTTGAGCAAGATGACAATTTCAAGGTCGACTTTTCTAATAATAAATTTCTTATCTTTAGTACTGTGAATGGGATTTGTGTTAGTTTCAAGAAATAGCAGTTTCTTAGAGCATTAATTGCAGAAGTAAACAATTGCTATTTTCAAGGATTTTTGCTCCCCCTTTTGGAGAGTTTTGAAGAAAGTCTTAATAGTGATCACATTGAACATATATTTATTTGAATACAGAGCATATAAAACTATTGTTATTTGCTCATTGTTATCAAACTTTATTCACATTACAATGTGTATAGTATACCCTTGAAATTATAGTATCTTTAATTCAGCTAAGAACTTCAAAGTCTGCTATGTTCCAGAGATGAGTACTGAACTGATTAACCATGCTTTTTGTGCATGGGAATCATTTGTTTGTTTTTATAAGTTCTAAATGTAAAGGAAAAAGGAAATAATAATAATGACACATATGCAACCATGTTCACTGCAGGGAGTGCAGTTTTTTTGAATAGCATCTGAAAATTAATGGTTGATTCACTGAGAAAGAAAGGGAACAACTCTGTTGGTGCTAGAGAAAAAGTAGTTTGGCTGGTCTTGTGATGGTAGAGACAGAAAATTACAAAAATGCCTGAACCAAAGCAATAGGAGCAGAAATTGACACATGTAGACATACTCAATAACTGAAAGCAATTATCACAGGAGCTGATGTTGGATTTAATGGGTACAGTAAATAAGTGGATGATTCCTTTTTGTTTTTTTTTTTGTTTTTTTTTGGGGGGGCCACACCCAGTGACGCTCAGGGGTTACTCCTGGCTATTTGCTCAGAAGTCGCTCCTGGCAGACACGGGGACCATATGGGAACCGGGGGATCGAACCGCGGTCCGTCCTAGGTTAACGCAGTCACCTTATCTCCAGCGCCACTGCCCGGCCCCTATGATTCCTTTTTGAATTCCGCTATTTGTTGGACTTTTTCATTATGCTCTAATAGTGGCATTTTATTTGGAGAATCCTGGACATCTTTAAAATATGTCAACAACAAAACATGGCCTCCCATAAAATGTCTATAGACAAAGGAAATTTTTTGAAAATACCAGAAACATCATGGTACTTCTGAAGTTCATTATGTTCTTTTATACATTCTATTTGCCTCTTGGGTCCTTAAAACAGTGCTCTTGGTGCTGCAGTTTTCAGCTCTTAGTCAATTGAACCCAATGACTCACTTGAAGATGCTGTGAAGATGTTGTGATCCAGCTCAGGCCTTGTGAGCCAGTGACCTCCCAGACCACCCAACTGTGCTAGGAACACACTGGATATGAGGGACTAAATGGTGCTGATGACTAAACTGGGTCAGGCACACAGAGTATCTGTGCTCTTTCTTACATACTTTCTCTCTGTACTCACTCCTGGACCTCTCTGTCATCTTTTTTAAATTTGAAATATAGTTTAAACATATATGAAGGTTAAGATGCTAAGATGCTTGTTTTTCATGTGATTGATTCAGGTTCAATCCTCTATCATGTGGTTCCCTGAGCACCAAGGGGACTAATGTCCAAGCCCAGAGTCCAAAGAAGCTCTAAGCACTGCTGGGTTGGGCCCAATCTATCTCACTCCCTAAATAAAATTACAATAGAAAGTTTTTCTTTTTTAAATTTTATTATAATGTTATAGTAATACATATGAATTATACATAAATCATAATTCATTCACATAAATTATAAAAATAAATTATATATTTCTTAAATGGTACTAGGTATGATAAATGTGATCAGAAAATAATGAAATGTCGGGTCCACAGTGGTGGGGCAAGCACTAAGGCATCCGCCTTGGGTGTGCTAGCCTAGGAGGCCGGCCGTTTGACTTTCCCGGCATCCTATATGGTCCACCAAGTCAGGACTGATTTCTGAGTGCATAGCCAGGAATTACTCTTGAGCATCACTGGGTCTGGCCCAAAAACCCAAAAAACAAAACAAAAACAAAAAACAAATGAAATGTATAGCTATGTTTCAATTAAGAGATAGACCTCTTTGGGATAAATGTCATTTATTTTAATTCTGATATGTGGACTTCAAAGGAAACTTCTGTTCCTGCCTGTGTTTCTGAATACCTTAAGGTCTCCTCAGAGGACTAGGGAGTGCACCCCCAAAAACTGCATTTAGAAGCTGCTCAGAGAGTAAATTCTGGCTGTGGGGGTCGCCATCCAATAAATTGAGCTCTCTGGCCTGCGGAGGCTCCACCCTGCTGTGCCTTTGTTCACTCTGAGGACTTCAAGGAAAACTTCTGTTCCTGTCTGTGTTTCTGAATACCTGAAGGTCTTTTCAGAGGCCTAGGGAGCACACCCCAAAAAAACTGTGAACTAGAGGCAGCAGAAGATCACTTCCCTTCACTTCGTGGCTGCGCACTATTTCTAACCAATGAACCCCACCGCAACACGCAGGAAAAACCACACTACAAGCATGAGAATGGGGAAACCTCACCGGCAAACACTATGTACAGTGAATGAAGAAGAAAGGTCGGATGACCTAATAAATTCCAACCACCTAATCCACCTCTCGAGGAATGAACTTAAAATAGCAATATGGAAGATGTTTGTAGAACTCAAAGAAAGCGTAGATCGATCTGAACAGAACACAAAGACAGAAATCAGAAAACTCCAAATTGAAATAACAGATCTGAAAAATACGGTAGCTCAACTGAAAAACTCAATGGATGACCTCGCAAGCAGGGTATAGTAGCTGAGGAAAGAATCGGAGTACTGGAAGATGTGATGCAGAAAAACTTAACATAGCAAAAGAAATTGGAAAAGAACATTAAGACAAACAAACAGGCCATGGAAAAGGTACGCAAGGAATGCAAACAGATGAAAATAGAAGTATTTGATAAACTCAACAGAAACAACAAAAGAATCATTGGAGTCCCAGAGACCCAGGTAGGAGATCTCCAGGAAGAATCAACTGTCAAAGACATCATCAAAGTCGAGATACTCCCAGAGTTAAAGACTACATGCGATCAAATCCTGCATGCCTGAAGAGTAACAGCTAAAAGAGACCCAAAGAAAAACACCCCAAGACATCATTACAATGACAAATCCCACAGATAGAGAGAGAATACTGAAAGCAGCAAGATCAAAAAGGGAAATTACATTTAAAGGAGCATACCTAAGACTTACTGCAGACGTGTCAAAAGAAACTCTCAAGGACAGAAGACAGTGGTGGGATATTGTGACAAGACTGAATGAAATGAATGCCTCACCGAGAATACTGAACCCACCCTGACTCATGTTCAGGTTTAAAGGAAGAAATACATAGCTTCATGGATAAACAACAGCTTAAAAACTTTACAGATGATAACCCAGCCTTAAAGGAAAAGCTGACAGGTCTACTCTAAGACAAGAGAGACCAACAAACACAGAAAACTTATCTACAAAGATGACATTAAAGCCTATGACAATCATCTCCCTCAATGTTAATGAACTAAATTCATCAATTAAAAGACACAGAGTGGCAAAATGGGTCAAAAAGATGAATCCAACCTTCTGCTGCCTATAAGAAACACATTTGAATAGTCAGAACAAACTTAGACTCAAAATCAAAGGCTGGAGGAAAATCATCCAAGCAAACAACACCCTCAAAAAACCTGGGTGGCCATATTAATATCTGATGACATCAACTTTATACTCAGAAAAGTAGTAAGAGACAAAGATGGACACTATGTACTAATCAAGGGATATGTGCAAAAGGAAGAAATCAGACTATTAAACATATATGCACCCAATGAGAGACCAGCAAATTATCAATAGAATTACTGATAAATCTGAAAGAAGAAATCAATAATAACACAATAATTGTAGGAGACCTCACCATGGCCCTAACAATACTTGATAGTTCAACCAGACTGAAACCCAACAAAAACATACTAGTCCTGAAATGAGTAATGGAAGAAAGAGGAGTAGTAGATATGTATAGGACACTCCATCCCCCCAAAAAACTGGATACACATTCTTTTCCAATGTACATGGGTCATTCTCCAGGACAGACTACATGCTGATACATAAAACGTACCTCCATAAAATCAAGAGGATAGAAATCTTGCAGGCTTCCTTTGCTGACAACAGGCTCTGAAATTAGATGTGAACTACAAAGCCACACAGAAGAAAAACTTTAACAATTGAAAATCAAGCACTCTGCTACTGAACAACCAGTGGGTCCAAGATGAAATCAAAGAGGAAATCAAAACTTTCCTGGAAACAAATGATAATGAAGACACAACCCCCCAGAATCTATGGGACACAGCAAAAGCGGTCCTGAAAGGAAAATTTATAGCTCTACAGGCACACTTCAGGAAGGAAGAAGGGGCATACAAAATAACTTAATGATGCAGCTCAAAAAATTAGAAAATGACCAACAAAAGGAACCAAACTTAGGAAGACAGAAGGAAATAGCAAAGCTGAAAGCATAAATCAATGAAGTGGAAAACCAAAAAAAACAATCCGAAAGATCAACGAAAGCAGAAGTTGGTTCTTTGAAAAAATAAACAAGATTGATAGACTATTGGCAAAACTCACAAGGAAAGAGAGAGAGAAATCTGACAACCCATATTAGAAATGAAAAGGGAGAGATTACGACAGATATTCAAGAGATCCAAAGGGTAATCAGAGACTACTTTGTGAAACTTTATGCTACTAAATATTAGAACCTAGAATAAATGGAAAAATTCTTGGGCACTTATAACCTTCCACATTTTAAGCAAGGAGGATGTAGCATATCTAAACACCCCCATCACTACTGAGGAAATTGAAACTGTAATCAAACATCTCCCCAAAAAGAAAAGCCCAGGCCCAGATGGATTTCCTAATGAATTTTTCCAAATGTTTCAAGAGGAACTACTACCAATCCTAGCCAGGCACTTCCATGAAATTTAAAAAACGGGAACACTCCCAAACAGCTTTTATGAAGCCAACATCACCTTGATACTAAACCAGACAAAGATGCTGCCAAAAAAGAAAATTTCAGACCAATATCCCTTATGAATGTTGATGCAAAGATCTTCAACAAAATCCTGGCAAATAGGAACCAATGCATCATCAAGAAGATCATACACTACAACCAAATAGGTTTCATCCAAGGAATGCAAGGATGGTTTAACATCGTAAATCTATCAACATCATACACAACATCAACAACAAGAAAAATAAAAATCACATGATCATATCAATAGACGCAGAAAAGCATTTGATAAGGTCCAACACCAATTCTTGATGAAAACTCTCAGCAAGATGGGAATAAAAGGAACCTTTCTCAATCTAGTTGAAGTCATCTACCACAAGCCAATGGCAAATATTATCCTCAATGGAGAAAAACTAAAAGCCTTTCCTCTAAATTCTGGTACAAGACACGGCTGTCCGCTCTCATCACTCCTCTTCAACATAGTACTGGAAATTCTTGCTATAGCAATCACGCAAGTAAAAGATATCAATGGAATCCAGATAGGAAAGGAAGAAGTCAAACTCTCATTGTTTGCAGATGACATGATACTCTTTTTAGAAAACCCTAAAGACTCTACCAAAAACCTACTAGAAACAATAGACTCATATGGCAAGGTTTTAGGCTACAAAATTAACACACAGAAATCAATGGCCTTTTTATACACCAATAATGATAGGGAAGATAAGGACGTCACGAAGGCAATCCCATTCACATTAGTGCCACACAAACTCAAACACCTCGGGGTCAACTTGACCAAAGACATGAAGGACATATACAAAGAAAAATATAAAGTCCTGCTCAAAGAAATCAAAGAGGACACACGGGCACATACCCTGCTCATGGGTTGGCAGGATTAACGTCATTAAAATGGCAATACTCCCCAAAGCATTATACAGTTTTAATGTGATCCCCTTAAAAATACCCATGACATTCTTCAAAAAAGTAGATCAAACACTTATGAAGTTCATCTGGAACAATTAACACCCTCGAATAGCTAAAACATTCCTAGAGAAAAGGACAATGGGAGGTATTACTTTCCCCAACTTTAAACTTTACTACAAAGCAACAGTTATCAAAACAGCATGGTATTGGAATAAAGACAGACCCTCAGATCAGTGGAATAGCCTTGAATTCTCAGACATTGTTCCCCAGACATACAATTACCTAATTTTTGACAAAGGAGCAAGAAATCCTATGTGGAGCAGGGAAAATCTCTTCAACGAGTGGTGCTGGCAGAACTGGTTAGTCACTTGCAAAAAAGCGAACATAGACCCCCAGTTAACATCATGTATGAAGATAAAATCCAAATGGATTAAAGACTTGATATCAGACCTGAAACCATAAAATACATAGAACAACATGTAGGCAAAACATTCCATGACATTGAGACTAAAGGCATCTTCAAGGAGGAAACTGCATTCTCAAACAAGTGGAAGCAGAGATAAACAGATGGGAATCCATTAAGCTGAGAAGCTTCTGCACCTTAAAATAAATAGTGCCCAGGATACAAGAGCCACCCACTGTGTGGGAGAAAATATTCACTCAATATCCATCAGATAAAGGGCTAATATCCAAAATATACAGGGCACTGACAGAACTTTACAAGAAATAAACATCTAAACCCATCAAAAAATGCGGAGAAGAAATGAACAGATGCTTTGATAAAAAAAAAAAGACAAATGGCCAAAAGGTACATGAATAAATGCTCCTCATCACTAATCATCAGGGAGATGCAAATCAAAACAATGATGATAGACCATCTCACACCACAAAGATTGGCATACATCACAAAGAATGAGAATAATCAGTGCTGGCTGGGATGTGGAGAGAAAGGAACTCTTATTCATTGCTAGTTGAATGCCATCTAATCCAACCTCTATGGAAAGCGATATGGAGATTCCTCCAAAATCTGGAAATTGAACTCCCATTCGACCCAGCTATTCCACTCCTAGGGATATACCCTAAGAACACAAGAATACAATACAAAATCCCCTTCCTCACACCTGTATTTTTTGCAGCACTATTCACAATAGCCAGGCTCTGGAAACAACCAAGATGCCCTTCAACAGACGAATGGCTAAAGAAACTGTGGTACATATACAGAATAGAATATTATGCAGACGTCAGGAGAGATGAAGTCATGACATTTTCCTATACATGGATGTAATGAATTCTATCATGCTGAGTGAAATAAGTCAGAGGGAGAGAGAGACACAATATAATCTCACTCATCTATGGTTTTAAGAAAATTAAAAGTCATTTTTACAACAATCCTCAGAGACAATGAGAGGAGGGCTGGAACTTCCAATTCGCTTCATGAATCTCACCACAAAGAGTGTTGAGTGCAGTTATAGAAATAACTACACAGAGAACTACCATAATCATATGAATGAATGAGGGAACTGGAAAGCCTCTCTGGAGTACAGGTGTGGGTGGGGTGGGATGGAGGGATATTTGGGATATTGGTGGTGGGAATGTTGCATTGGTGAAGGGGGGTGTTCTTTACATGACTGAAACCTAATCACAATCATATATGTAATTAAGATGTTTAAATAAAGAAAAAAATTCTGATATGCAACACACAAATCCTTCAGAATAAAATATCTCATTTTTGGACCAAAGAGATTTAAGCTCTGTCTTGCAAGAAACTGACCCAGGCTCACTCCCCTATAACATATATGATCCCTTGTTCATGGAAAAGATATATCCTTAAGCACAATGCCAGGAGTAAACCTTGAATACAGAGAGATCTGGTAAAAAATACACATATAAAACTCATGTTTATCCTACTTCCATCTCCTCCATTATATCCACTGGTCAGAGCTTTACTTTTTCAATTTCTTTGCTACCTGGTCTCTAAGAGACAAGTAAAACATGGTGAGAAATGAAAGAACCTGGATTATCAGTTAACTAATAAATCTCTTAATACTGATGTTCAGAATTTTAAAGTAGAGTCAAACATTCAACTGGTCTGAGATTCCTGAGCAATTATATTGTGCTGAATTCCTGGAGCTTAAAAGGCATAACAGCTGGTTTATAACTGTCATGATTAGTTTTGTTCTTTTTCTTTTTTCTTTTCTTTTTTTTAAGATAGGCTAACTGTTTTGAGAAGAAGCCAGGTTGATTGTGAAGAGGAAATATATCTTCCACTCTACTTTTTGAACCACTTCTACATGGGAAGAGAAGGATATTATTCAAGTAGTATTCATTAAAATATGAAGGACCTACTAGTTGTGAAGCATTTTTTTTGTGCAAGAGAAGAATTAAAAATAAAAGCATTTTAAACTATTTTAACTATAAAATATTTAAACTATTTTGACACTATTTTTCATAAGTTCTTTGTTGAAAGCACACAGATAGCTGTTAACTCTGTTGAAATTTCTAGATTAGATGAGCAAATATATTAAGAAAACCAAAAGGAAGAAGAAATAGCTATTGGGAAAATAAGAGAAAGCTTTGAAGAGAAGATTTCAAGCTATGTACTTGAGTTTTAAAAGTTGGGAATTCGGGGAGAAAGGAGATTCATAACCATCTTGCCAAAGAAGCAAATGCATTTTAATTTAAAATGTTCTGACTTCATACTTTGTGAAATCCCTTCAAAAAGGGGAATACCCTTTTAGGTATTCACAGATTGTTTCTAGTAATTCCTGTAGAGGTCATGTGAATTGTTTTTATTTTATTATTGTGTATTTCCCTTTACAGTGATTCCAATATTTGTACTTTATTTTCATACCATTCCCACCAACATATTTGTGCATCCAGGATTTGTACATCAATATCCCAGTGCCCTTCCCTCCACTCTACACTCTCACCTCACAATTCTATTAACTTGAATTCAGCATTGAGAGAAAAGAAATATCTCCAACTACCAAACAGGTGTCAATGAAATAATGTCGATCTAAATGTTCTGATGGTATTTTAAATCTGTTTATCACTTATTTGACATTGACATTTATATAGTCAGAAAATCAATAGAACCTTGGTCAAATTTTAAAAAGCAATTCATTAGCCAAGAAACAGAAAATATACTTTTTAAATGACTAACATTTAGAAAAGAATGTGTCCACAGGAAGATTTTGTTGTGGTCTTTAAATGATAGGGTCTATGGAAAAATATGAAATAAAAATAGTCACCATTTGTTAGTTTTTTAATTGGCCTAATTATATTTCAGTAGACATTTTATTTTTATGTTTTTTTCTGTGTGTTTTGGCTTTAGGTTCAGTGTTTTTTAGGGCTTACTCATGGATCTTTTTATCAGAGGGTCACTCATGGTGGTGCTTGGGACCAGATGCAGTACCAGGGCTTGACCCAGGGTAAGACATATACAAGATAGCTGCATCTACTTTTACTTCTGCACTATCTTCTTTACCCATTGGTCAATATTTAATCAGTAAAATATTTCTATAGAAGTCAAAGCCACATTCATTTCTAATTCCTGGGTGATGCACTGCCTGTTGTGAAAACAGCCTCTCATGTCATAGTCCTTCCTGGGATTAAAATTATTTTTATTATTTTGAAGAATTTATATCAGATTCTTTCTTAAAGTGATATTCTACATTTGTTTTTGAATCCCAATAATCTTCCACCTAGTGATCACCACTAATATGAGCTAAATGTTTCTCAATCTTCTTATTTCTATAATTTATTCTTCATCTGGTTCCTTGTCTGCTCCAAGAATTCCTATGGGCAGGAAAATGCATGTAGAGGAACAAAAACAAACAACCATCCCCTGTGTTATGAACTAGACTTTTTAAGGAAGAGACGGCATCATGAAAATAAACAAGCATATGGAGCTTGTAGTTCTAACTGAAGGAAGAAACTTGACTATAAAATGTATCTTCAGAATAAGGTACAGGGGAGAAATTAGATTTTTTTTTTTTTTTGCTTAATGTGTATGCCTTAGAATCCAGGGGGTGGAGAAGCTAATGAATGCTGCACAACACCTGTATCATCTTGAGAATTCCTCAGATTTCTGATAATTTAATCTGGGTTATATAGACCAATTACATACGAGGCCCCACTCTTGTACAGTGTCCAAATTTGAGTGAATTCACTTGGCTTGTTGTCAACGGTTGACATTGGAGAGCAAACTTCTGGCACGAGGCTGCATGAAGTCATCTCTTCCACCTTCACTCGACCTCAGTCCAGACTGGTAGAGCTCCACTGTCCTGTTTCCTAATACATCAGGACACATAGGTCCCATGCCAAAGTTATCTTCATCCTTGTTGAGCTTCACAAGGAAAGAAATCTCAGTTATGTGAAACAAATTTACCTCCTTCATATGTTCATTATGTTTCTAACCGAATATACTTTTTGCTTAAAGAAGCAAAAAATTAGGCATTCAATCTAAAATTAAACTGAGCTTTTGTTTAAAAAAATTTTTTATCTTGGTCAATGGCAGTTGCCCACTTCCACATATCAATTACAAGGACAAGGATAAAATCATGGCATATAAAATAAATATAAGATATGTTCATACTAATTATGGCCTGTATGAAACAATATATATCAATAATAAAGCAGTGAAATTCAGGCACTTGTAAATAATCATCTGGGGGCTGCAGAAATAGTACAGGAGGTAAGGTATTTGCCTTGTAACTGACCTGAGTTCAATCCCCTGCATCCCATATGGCCACCCAAGCACATGAATAATTCTCGAGTGCAGAATTAGAAGTAACATCTCTGCATATTTGAGTGAGTGGTCCCAAAACGTAGAAGCAATTTGAAATAATATGACTAACAATTGCATCAAAGACTTACTAATTGAGTGCTGTTTAATCTCATTCTAAACATTTAAATATAAGTGAATTAGATTTTATATTAATGTTTAAAACTATTTTAATTAAAAGCTGTTGCATATGTAAACATTTCTAATCTTATCATGATTTGGAATTTCTATGTATAAACATTTCTGGACCCACCCTGATCCTACCCTGATCAGTGATTGGACCCTACTCTAGGGTGGGACCTGGCTTTCTGGACCCACCCTGATCCTACCCTGATCAGTGATTGTACCCTACTCTAGGGTGGGACCTGGCTTTCTGCCCC
>PVKC010006747.1:0-30540 GCA_004027635.1 Crocidura indochinensis | reverse complement strand
TTTTTTTTTTGGTTTTGGGGCCACACCTGATGACGCTCAGGGGTTACTCCTGGCTATTCGCTCAGAAGTCGCTCCTGGCAGGCACGGGGGACCATATGGGGAATCGGGGGATCGAAACACGGTCCGTCCTAGGTTAGCTCAGGCACCTTACCTCCAGCGCCACCGCCCGGCTTTTTTTCCTAAAATTGACTATTTATATAATAAATATACAATAATTTGTTTTTCTGATATAGGAAAATTTATTTATTTATGTTTTTTTTTATTTGGGGGGATGTAGATGACTGGGCAGATCTGTGAGTGCTTGAGAGCTACTCCTAGCTCTATGCTTGGTGGTTGGTTATGTCAGCAACTTTGTGGGGGTTCTGGCGCTCAAACTGGGGTTAACAGACATGCAAGGCAAATGCCTTAATCCCTGTACTCTCTCTCATCTGAATTTGTTTATCTAGCACTTTCACTCAACTTATTTAATATTCTATTTCTGGTAATTCCTTGCAAATGTTTAATTCCATTTTTATATTTGTACTGATTTATTGCTTATTCTTGTGTTCCTTTAAAATCTGAAGTTAAGTTCTGTGGTCCTTTATTAAGAAATTCGAAGAGCTATAAAAGTGATTTGACTTTATTTTGACAGGAAATATTTAGCCCAATGAATCCGAGCTAGTTTGAAGCAATTCTCAAGGTTTTGGTGTCCCAAAATTTTCTGTCAGTGTAGTTTTTATATAATTTTTGGGTATGAATTACTAGGGTATGAAGAGAACTCTCTATTTTGATTCTTTGTTTTAGTCATCAATAACAAGTCTGGTGACAATCAGACATTTACTTTATTTCCACAAAACTGTATTTACCCCATACTTATATGTTTCTATGTTTATTATATCCAGTCTCACTATCATATTTCTATATGAGTTGGTACTTAATATGTTTAACATCAGTTGGTCCTTTTAATACAAAGACCCCTGTACACTTTAATTCCTAGTGGGTTTTTGTTATGTTTTGTTTTGGTATTTGTGTCACACCTGGCAGCATTCAGGGGTTACTCCTGGCTCTGTGTTAAGAAATCACTCCTAGTATGCTTGGGGGACCATATGGGATACCGGGATTCGAACCACCCTCTGTCCCGGGGTCAGCTATGTGCAAGGCAAATACCCTACCACTGTGCTATCACTCTGGTTCCTTATTCCTAGTTTTTAAAAATTATTTTTTAAATTTTATTTCCTCTTTTCTTTTCCTTAACTCATTATTAAATATATACTCAGTCATTCAACAAAATATTAATCTATTGATAGAATTATTAATGTAATTACTATTTATTATTACATCTTTTTTATTTTATTACTTCTTTATCTTGAGGTATAATAAAAGTTGTTACCATTAAGTCTTTATTTTCAATTTTGACAGATTACATCTGTGTTTTAAAACACAAAGTAAAATGTAGGATACAATAATATTCCAATGAAAAGTACTAGTATATTTCATTGTTTTACCTTTAATGACAGGAAATGTTATTCTATATAGTGTCCTTTGTAAATTCCCCATTAACAAGTGGAATTGCTCAGAAATTTACAGCTAAGACAAATAATTGTATGGCATAGAACAAGCAAGAAATACCAGGAACTAGCCAAGTTAAGATTGTTATTAATGAGTTCAATAAAGGGGGTTGAAATATCCAGAAAAAAACGTCAGGAAAAACAGTAGTATTTATTTAACAGAAATATTTATCTAAAGTACCATTCTAGGGGCCTGGGAGATAGCATGGAGGTAAGGCATTTGCCTTTCATGCAAAAAGGTCATCGGTTCGAATCCCGGTGCCCCATATGGGCCCCCGTGCCTGCCAGGAGCAATTTCTGAGCATGGAGCCAGGAGTAACCCCTGAGCACTGCCGGGTGTGACCCCCCCCAAAAAAACCAAAAAACAAAATAATAAAGTACCAGTCTAGATTTTATTAATCAAAAAGCAAGAATATTATAATATCCATCATTCTTCAAATTTTTAATCTGAATCATAAGAAACTAATTGTTTTTACTTTTTATACTTCTCTTACTAGTTTCCTGCCCCTAATATATTTTGCTAAATATATATAATATATTTTACTAAATGTAACTGACTCCATATTTAGATGGTGTCTTCCCATTAGAGATAAAGTGTGAAAATTTTGAAAAAAAAAAACGAGTCAAAATTTTGCAAAAAGATAATATGAAGAGAGTTGCTAGTAGAATATCAAATTGTTTTGATATCCAGAGCATTATTACAGATATGATAAGTCTGAAACTAATTAAAATGTAAAATGATGTAATGTGAGGCCAAATAAATTATTAAATTAAATGAACTTCTATTGCAACTGAAAAACGTGTTCTTTGCCCCCCAACAAACATAGCTTCAAAGAATGAAACAATTTGTCTTGTACATACAGTTATGTGGCTTGAACTTTGTGTGCTTTTCTAATTGAGGCTTCATATACTATTTCATCAGCTTGGAAGTTACAAATAAAGAATCAGAACTGTGACGTGCAAATTTTATTCATAGAACATTATTTTAGTCCTATCTCCATGTTTACAGATGTGGAAAAAGAGTCAAATATAGAAATGCCTTGTTCTTTATTAATGTCACTTCAAATAGAAAGATATGCATTCTATTTCTTGTTTTGAAATTTATTATTAATAATATTATTTTTATGTCATCAAGAATAAACCTTAACCGAACATAAGAAAGTATATTTAAGAGTTAAACTCTTAAACTTGATTTAAAAGTTAGGTGTGTATAATATTAAATATTTAAGACACATGTGGGATGAATATATATAATCTTAAAAGAAGCATTTGGCTTCTGGGGGCTGGAGAGTTAGTAGTGCAATGGATAAAATTTTCTCTTTGCATGTGTCTGACTCAGGTTTAATCTCTGGCATCCGCTATAGTCCCCTGTTCCCTACCAGGAATGGTCCCTGGAAGCAGAGCAAGGAGTAAGCCATAAGCACTACTGGGTATGGCTCAAGAACAAAAAAATATGGTGTAAAACCTAAAAGTATAACTACATAACATAAAATTTGAAAACTCAATGCCATAGATTTGCTAATGAGTTCATATGTTTAGTGACCTTATTCCCATCATATCTGGAATTCTAATATTCCTGGGAAAATCTTAGGATTGTATTTAATTAATTCTGTTATTATGGTGAGAAATAGCCAAATATTCTTCAAACTTGTAAACATTATTAAATCGTGTCAAGAAATATTTTAAATTCTGAAAGCAAAAAAACAAGTCTCATTCAATTCAAATCATAATCTTCCTTCATAATCTGTAAATGGAATCTAATTAGCTTCAAACTGAATTATTGAACCTTTGACTTAGAACCAGTATTGGTACTGGCACTGGTGGTGGAAGGTCACATATTAAAACAAATTGGTATCTTACATATATAACAGTTTGGAAGATACTTGCTGCTTTTTAAATTTTTCCTGGTTATATCTGAAATTTCCACAAGACCACCTCCAGTTTTCCTCTTAAAATCGTTTCTCTTCTAGGTTAACTCTCTCTCTCTCTCTCTTTTAAAACATTATCTTAAGCACCATGATTACAAACATGTTTGTAGTTGGGTTTCAGTTATAAAAAGAGAAGAACACCTTCTTTCACCTGTGCAACCTTCCGAATGTCTCCATCTCCCTCCTCCCCTACTTCAGAATCAACCAAGTACACTCACAGTCTCTCTCTCTCTGTCTCTCTGTCTCTGTCTCTGTCTCTGTCTCTCTCTCTCTCTCTCTCTCTCACACACACACACACACACACACACAGAAGATGAAGAAACAGAAAAATCAGTTATCTATAAATTACTCCTAGAATCATGGTTAGGAGTAATCGATTCCTTTACATCTTTTTGTATATCACTGTTCATGTAGTAAAGTTTGTGTGTTTTTCTCCTTTCATTTTCTAGAAGGTACTCATATGCAGTACTGTATATTCACATATACTCTGCAAAGTACAGGGGAAGGTCGGTATTAGGTAATCAATCAGTAAACATTTGCTAAATTAAGAGTTCCTACTATTTCCTCATTTCTCTGACACAAACACATCACAAACCAAATCTCAGTGTTTCTAAATTGGACACTAAATACTTTCCAAGATTTTCATAGCACTGCTTTACTTTTCCTTTCTCCTACTATTCTCCCTTATTCTTGCTTTTGCCACCTGGTTCCTCTCTCTTTTCAGATTTCTCTTCCTTCTTTTCCTTTAAAAATATTTACTTGAAACCTCTCGTTCTCATGTGCTAATCCTTAGTAACTGTGTTTTTTTTTAATCTTTAAACCCAGTTAGGATTGCATCACCAGCACCTGTCATGAAACTCGCTCAGTGCCACATTCATAAACTTTTAACATTGCCTTTATTTTAGGGCAATGACGGTCATGTGTTTTGTGCCAGTCTGGATAGACCCATTCGATCATGAAATCAGGTTAAGATTTGGCTCTTGGGTTTCACCTTTGTACCAAACACTTTCATTTCAAGCCTATTAGGTAACACTATTTTCAAGTCCCTTTCTATAGACAGTTATTTCTTACTTTGGATAGCATTTATTGACTCTAAAGATTTAGGTACCCTTGTTATTCTGCCTAAACTCCTGACTGGTTCTTTGGATAATAAAAGAGAGCTTTCAGTACTTCAAATATAAAGGACACATACATACTGAGGAGCAAAAGACAAAGTAGTTCCATCTGCTCTTCATTGGTGACAGTGCACTCTACATATTTCGTTCAATTAACTGCATACATACTGTTGGGGTTATAGTCAGTCCAACCATGGGTCCCAGAATCACCAGGGAATCATCTTCTTCAAATCAGATCTTCAAATTAGATCTAATGAATTAGATCTAATTGTCTCAAGCACATAAAATATGACTATATATTTTAAATTCAATATATATAAATATTTGAATTAGGGGCTCACCTGCTGGTGCTAAGGGTTAATTCCTACTTCTGTTCTCAGGGGTCACTCCTAGTGTGCTCAGAGGACCATTTGTTGTTCTGGGTACTGAACAGGGCCAGCAAACATGCAAGGTAAGGGTTTTAATACCTGTACTATTTTTCTGATTTTTCTAAAATCCAACAAAAATTTAAACATTACTATGCATCAGCTCTCTATCATTTTTTCTTTTCTTTTTTTCTTTTTTTTTTTTTTTTTGGTTTTTGGGCCACATCCAGTGACATTCAGGGGTTACTACTGGCTATGTGCTCAGAAGTCGTTCCTGACTTGGGGGACCATATGGGAACCGGGGAATTGAACCACGGTCTGTCCTAGGCAAGTGTAGGCACCTTTGCTCCAGCGCCACCGCCCGACCCCTCATTTTTTTATTTTCTATAGTATTTATTATCTGTGATATTTACTTTGCCTCTTAACTTTTTTATTGTTTACTAAGTACTTCTTCATATTAGAATAGAAGATATAAAGGTCATGCATATTTTGTTTTATTTATTGATATATCTAAGTACAAAAACTAGCATCTGACACATACAAATGTGCAATAAATGTTTGCTGGTAAATGAATAAATACAATGATAACTCAAATATATTCTCTAAGATTTTATATATTTTGACACTTATAATTAAATATAGAGTATTAAAATATTATTTATTTATCTCTAATACATGGAGGCAAATTTAATAAATAAATTTATTTTACTTATCTATTTTCTATTTTTAGCTTTGGACCATACAAGGCTGTGCAAAATTTTCATTTGACTCTGCATTCAGGGATCACTTCTGGTGTTGCTAAGAGGCCCAGATGTGGACCATATGGGAGGAGATAAATGTGGGTTATCATGTGTATTTGCAACCACCTCAAAAACTTTAATATGTCTCTAGCTTGAATTAGTTCAAAGAGATAATTACACTCATTCACTATTGGGACTGCATTGTGTTTTCAAATTTATCATGACTTTATATTTTGCTTTATACTCAAGATTATATCCTAGGCTTTTGATTGTTTAACCACTGGAATTTTTCCAGCATTCCAAGTGTTGATTTATAATTACCATATAAAAAGAAAACATCACAAATAGATCTTTCATTACAATTTCCTCAGAATAGTGATCTCCCAGTTGCCCCTTCTAGTAGAACCCACAAGTTAACTTTGGAATCTGAGTTGACTGGTTGATAATAAAAGCAACTGGAAATAACATGTAAGACTCTTTGAAAAATCACATTTAAAAGCCTACTTTAGAAATACAAAATACAGACAAGGTAAACAGATTAAACATATCAAATCCTATTGATATGACAAAAAGTATGCTAACTTTGTATAGACTGATGTTTATGGTTATTTTATTTATTTATAATAATTTTTAAAGATTTTATTGAAGTAATGACAATTTACAAGACTGTGAATATTTGCTTACAGGTTTTATGAGTTCAGTACTAAACCCACCACCAAAATGTTAAAATTCTTCTATGGTTTGAAATCCACTGAAAGCTCTCCACCTTTTTGCTCATTTCACTACTTCACCTTTGAAATCTCTGCTTCATAATTATTTTAAAAGGTAATGTACTGCTGACATTTTTGTTTAATTAATTGGTTCTTATGTGAATTAAAATAGCACGGCTGTTTTGTAAAAAGATTATCTGGAGCTTGGATGAAGGTATAGATAGAGAGTGAGACAAGGTTTATGTTGAGCATCTTGGATCCAACATGGTACCCAGAGACTGAATTAAAGCCTGTCTTCTGTGGCGCAGTATGGTTTTCATCGGTCAGACTATGACAAATGGTGCTGACGCGCTTCACAGAAGCTGTTCTGACTAAATGTCTGACTTATTTATAAGTTTCTAAATAAAGTCTTTTTATTATTATTATTAAAGGATTTCTGTTGCTAATTTTAGAGTATCCTGTTACTCCATTTTATTTAACTTTGTTGACCTTCGGTATTTAGAGAATAGTTTGTTTTCTAAATTGAGGATTCATATACCCAACACAATTAAGTTCTGTGAAGATGTTATGAAAAAGAGCATAAAGTCGTAGTGGCAATTTAAACGCCTATAATAAAGCCTTTTTATTTTATTATATTTTAAAGAAAACAAGGCATTATATATTTTCCTTATTTTTATTATTAAAAATAGTATAAAGGAAAGATTGTTTCAAGCTCTATAAGGTAATATTTTTTTAGTGGGGGGAGTCAATACTTGGCAGTGTTCAGGTCTTACATCTGATTTTTCAGTCAGGTTCACTCCTGATGGGCATAGGGGAGCATAAGGAGTGCCAGAAATTGAACTTTGTCAGAAACAGGTAAGGTAAACATCTTACCCACTGTACTATCATTTTGGTCCTAAAGGTAATATTTTTATATGTGGATTATTTATTTTTATTTATTGATTTTGATGATGTTATTTTTTTACACTAAATAAAATATATTTTAATAACAGTAAAGCTGTAAATTACTTAGACATAACAACTAAAATTGAGTATCATCTAGATTTTTTCCTACAGAGAATCGCATAATTATTTATTGGAGAAATGACATCTGAAAGCGGGGTATCTAATATAGTGACTATTGACATTTAAACTAATTAAAATTTAATAAAACAAAAACCCAGAATTAGTAGTACTAGCTATTTTTCAAGTGCTTAATAGGCACAAATAGCTAGTGGTAACTCCATAGGGTTATCATGTATATGGAACATATTACACAAAATTATTCTGGCTTTAAACATACAATAAGATGTTTAAATTAAATTATTTGCAAACAAACACATCTGCAAATAATTAAATATTCTAGTAATATTGATTACAATAAAAATCCTTGCCAATTATAAAGAGGTGAAGAATTAAAAAAAAACCTGTTTTTTTGTAAATATATGAGAAGATAATGGTCATTTTAAGAAGGAATGAATATTGGTATAATACAGAAGAATGAAGAAAAGTGCAGCAGATCATTAGAAAGAATGGTTATGTATGCATTTCAATTAGCATTTGATATGTAGATGAATATTACAATTAAAATATGTTAAAAGAACAAAATTGAAAGAATGAACTGAACCTGTTATATAAAAATCCTAACAAATTCTGATTTTATGAGGATAATCTCTTAACATGATATTTTAAGCATTCTTTTACATGAAACTTTCCAGTAGAAAAAAAACAGAATTTCCTACTCTTACACAGATAGTTCAACCTAATTACATCTAACCACATAGACTAGTATCTACAATATTCTATTCATATTCCAACTTACTGGTTTTAAATTATCTAAAGAAAATTGCAGACATTATAGTTTTATATTACTACATTATGCTTAGTGAAAACCATTAATGCTGATTTATGTTTTTTCTTCAGATATATTATAGCACTCAAATTTGTCAAATTATGGATTTGTCATGTTTGACATTCAATTTCAAATGAGTCGAGTCTTGCTAACGTCACTGGAACAACTAACCATTAGAGTACATTCTAAAGAAAATGAAAATGGAATGCACTTGCATGAGCACTGCAGCTGTGTGGCTTATTTGCATCAATACTTCAATGAGGAAAGCATGGTGAACAAAATAAGGGGTGCTAATAGCAATTAAATACTACCAGAGAGTGAATCACTATCACAGAAAGGAGCTTAGGTGGAATCTCAGTGTCTGTCTATTCTGCCAAGACATGAAATCGAGGATAAGGATAGGGACTATATTGGCTTAATTAAATTTTTAAAAATGAAGAACATTAGATAACTCCATGTTAACTGTTATTTCTTTTCAATTTTACCTTAACTTTTAATAAATGTTTTATTCACATAAAATATTTATGATGTTATTAAGAAGTATAACTAGTATGTCTTCATACTTGTATTAAAGGTCAGCATTGCCATTAATATGTATAACCTGAATATCACATTTAATTTACAGACCTGTTATCATTTTTCCAAAAAGAATTCAATATCTTTTCAGGAAGAAAGTAACATCAATATAGACTTTTGTTTTGTTGGTTTTTGTCAGACTTATATAAAGTCTGTCAAAATTGAATACTATTCTTAAGAGGATTTATGATTTTGCTACCAGACAGAGATTTGGGGAAACTTGGAAGAATTTACAGGCACATATAATGCAAGAGTTTTCTTTTATTTCAATAAAAAGAAAGTTATTATGTTTATCTTCAGTTCAACCTCAGTTCATCCACATCTGTACTTTTAACTTTAGTTATTAATATTTTATCACAAATTTAAATCTAAGATCACTTTTAAATGATAACCTATCTTGATATGAAGTGATATCATCAAGTGATATCATCACTTGATATCACTTGATATCAAGTGATGATTACTCTCTTGAATATTTTTTCTAAGTTTATAAACTACAGAGAAATTGGAAAAATTTGCAGGAATACCAAAGAAATTCAGAAGAGAAGAAAAGCAAGACAAGTGGGGCTGTTTATGTCATGTATCTTTGATCATCTTGCCAACCTCAAATTTTGCTTTCCTAAGCTATGATCTCCACAGGCATCATCAGAACATAATTCATTCCCTAAAGCTTCGCTTTTCTGGCCTCTGATAATCTAATTCTTTTGTATTCAGCCAAGTGCTCATAAAGTTTAATCACAGGCCAGAAATGTGAAGCAAATTCCTCAAGACTGCTGCTAATCATGTTAGGATTTCAATTGGGCATACCAAAATGAATTGAAAATGAAAAATAGAGATTGAAATGCCAATTTACATATATTTGGAAATTCATGCCCAGTTTATCATTAGCAATCTCTCCTTTACACTTCCCACCAACCATGCCCCCACTCCAAATTATACATTTAAATCAATTGAAATCAGAAATGACTAAATCAGATATAAATTATCTTGAGGTTCAATTTATACCATTAGAGGATAGATTCCTGGATTTTAATATGTTCACAAATTGTTTGTGTTCTGTTAAAAAACAGATTCGGATTCAGTATGACTAACATGGGGCCCAAAATTCTGCATTTCTAAGCCTCCTCTCAGTAAGGCTAATGTTATGAACTACAGGAACTTTTAGTAGCAAAGTTTTTTTTTGTTTGTTTTGGTTTTTGGGCCACACCCAGTAGTGACGCTCAGGGGTTACTCCTGACTATTCGCTCAGAAGTTGCTCCTGGCAGGCATGGGGGACCATATGGGGAATCGGGGGATGGAACCGCTGTCCGTCCTAGGTTAGCGCAGGCACCTTAGCTCCAGCGCCACCGCCCAGCCCCCATGTAGCAAAGTTTTAAAGCAAAATATCATTGTTATCTCAAACAGTAAACTATCTGTCACAATCTATATACTATTCTGTATTTTTAGGTTGATTAAAAATTTGACAGTTTGGTAGACGAAACAGTTTGGCACATGTCCTATAAATTATAATAATCATTATTTTTATTGTGTGTGTTTTTTTGGGGGGGAGAATGAGCTCAAAAACAATGCTCAGAGGGTGTCCATTGCACCCAGAAATACTCAGCTGACTGAGATTGATGGCTCAATTGTTAGTCTGGTGAGATGCAACGAAGACCCCACATTGATACAAGCCAAAAGACACATCCCAATTGTCCTGGAGAAATATTCTAGGGGGATATAACAGGAGTTGGATACTAGTAAATGCAAGGCAAGCACTCTATCTGTGAGAGATATTTCTTGACCTTTAAGATTTGTAAAAAATATCTCAAACACTAAAATATGTATTACTTGGATAAAGCAGAAAAATCTAGAATGTAACTAATTAGAAATGACAAATGATATCAGTATTTTTCAATAAATCATTCATATTTTACACTTCTGTCAGAGTTGAAAATATATTAGCATGGCAATTTTTAGCATATGAGCTATTAACTTTTTAATGACTTTTGTAAGACATTAATCAAATTTATGAGGGGTCCCCTAAATTATGATACTCTCATGTAACTTTTTTCAAAACTCATTAGGCACATTTAATTTAATTGCCTGAAAAAGAGATGCTAAGACATGATATTTTTAATTTTATCATTGACATTTACTTAAATTGTATCCTTCTATTAGTCATTGACAGAACAACAAACATATACTTCCTTTTTTTTAAGAGGAAAAGTCAAAAGATATCAAATGTGCTATTCTAATACTAAAAAGCATGTCAGAATAAATAAAAATTTAATTAATAAAATTTAAATAAAATAGATTAATCAGAATGCATTTATTTAGCTAACTATGTAATATATAATAATGATAGAGCATTCTAAATATCTATTTATTTTCCTTAATTTTATTATTAAAACTCTATTCTTTTCTTTTCTCTAAATGCTAAGCAAAATCCTTATATCATTATTAATCACTCACATTGTAGAAAATAGTAATCAAGATAGTACATCATAAAATTATGCTAACCTTCAGTGATGTGGCTGTCACTTCCAGGAGACATCTTGTCAAATGATGCTTCCTCGCATTTCTTTATTGAGTCTTTCACAGAATCATTGGACTGGCTCCCAGGGTATCTCAGAAGTGTTGGTGAACATAAACTTCTCTCAATTTCTACTTCCTGTTAGAAGACATTAAAGGATTGAGCGTTAAAAGCTATCAGTGGGAAACAGATGTGGTCTTCAAGGGTTTTAAAAGGCAAGTGGGAGAAGAGTCGGGATTCATGCGCAATGATTTCCAATATGCCTTGGGTGAAATTTTGATAACTCTACTAAATATTGTAAGCACATATTTGACACATAGTTTACTTTTCTGCTACTAGTCCCACTTCCGAAATAACTTCTCTTTCATATGACTTTTTTTCCTCATAAAAGAGAGTGGAAATAGGGGTCACAATATATAGTAATATATGATAATAGATGCAACTTCCTAAGTCCTGAGAAATGTCCATGAGGGTTTAAGAAAAGAGCAATATATTGACTTTATATACTTAAGAGGGAAAGAAATGAATTTATTTTTAATGCCGTGCTCACCCTTTAATGGTGATCTTAGTAATTATATATCTCCCAAATTACAACTCTATTCAACCACCAAGCCATCGTAATTACAGTTTGGCAATTCTTAAGACTGTGGAATTAATTTTTTAATGTAAAAACTCAACACTGGAGATCTAAAAAGGCCTCCAAAAGGGGAAAATGCAGAAAGGATAATCAAAAAATGTCTATTGTTACTTATTTTTATAGATTTGCATAATATCATCTAATAGTACTAGTTAACCAGACTAATTGTTTTGGATAAGACGTTGTAAAATATAAATAAATGAGCCAGGACTGACTGAGAAGCAAAAGCACATTTAAACTTTTATTTATTATTTTTAATTTTAATTTTATTGAAACCATTGTGATTTACAAACTTCTTTTTTTTGGGGGGGCCACACCCAGTGACGGTCAGGGGTTACTCCTGGCTATTCACTCAGAAGTCGCTCCTGGCAGGCACGGGGGACCATATGGGAACCGGGGGATCGAACCGTGGTCCGTCCTAGGCTAGCGCAGGCAAGGCAGCAGGCACCTTACCTCCTGCGCCACCTCCCGATTCCCATACAAACTTCTTAATAGTTGGATTTCAGACATGCACTGAATGAGGGCCAATTGTACCACAAGTATTGACCTCCCTCCATCAATATTCCCCAGGTGCATTCCGTACCACATCCTTGCTTCCAGTCTGCCAATATATCTGGCTCATTTTAAGTTTAGATTGTTTAAGTTGGGTCTCTTTATTTACTTGCTGTTTCCTTCGGCTTGGATAATTAGTTGTCTCCTTTTTTAACACTACCAATGGACGTGAGACTACTTGGGTCCTGACCCCATCTTTTCATATTTCTGTTTCTCCTCTTCCATTCAGTTTTGTTCTTTCTCCCCTCTATACTCTGGAGCCAATACTATTCGAGAAAATTACCATTTAAACCATTGTGTTTCTTCATGCAGTTATTCTAAATTCCACATATAAGTGATGTCATTTTGTATCATTTTAATATCCTTCTTCTCGCTTACTTCATTTAACATAATATTTTCCAGTTCCATCTATGTTGCTGCAAATTGCATGATTGCATCCTTCCTTACAGCTATGTAGTCGTCCATTTATAAAGATATAAATCAACTTCATTTCTTTATTATTATTAGGACAGCAAGTGTTTACGATAGTACTAATATTTACAATTAGTTGTACAATGTTACTGTACTTTACTCACCACCAAAATATTACTAATATCTCTTTATCTCTGTCCTATATCCTTTCTCATTCACCTTCCATCCTTCCTACTATCCCTAATCCCTCTCTTCCTCACAGCTTCTTGGAAACCTCAGCTCTACCATTAGTTTAGGATTTGTTTTCATTATCTTTGTCTGTTTCCTTGCTTTTTGTCCTTGTCTACCGAATATAATCAGATAATATTCTGATATTTATTTTTAATCTTCTAACTTATTTTGTTTAACTTGACATCCTCTAGCTCTATTCATGCTGTAGCAAAATGCAAGATTTTATCTTTTCTTATAACTTATTAGCATGTCGTTATGCATATGATGTAGTACTTCTTTATCCACTTATCTTTCATTGAGCACTTGGATTAATTCAAGATGTAGGTTAACTTAGATAGTGCTGCAATGAACATAGAGTTGCATATATAATTTTGAATGAATGGTTTTGTGTTCCTGGGATAGACTCCTGTGAGTGGAAATATGTGTTCATCTGGTAGTTCTATTTTTAGTTTTTTGACAAGTGTCCAGATTATTTTCCATAGAAGGTGAATCAATTTACTTTCTTAGCATGAATGGATAAGCACTTCATTTTATACTGCATCTCCTTCAGCACTAATTGTTTCTGCCCTATTTTGATTTAAGCTCCTTCATTGATCAAATGGTAATTCTGTCATTTTTATATCCCTGATAACTAGTGTTGATAAATAGCAAAAGAGTTTTATTTAATAAAGTATTATGTTGAGGGGCTGGAGCGATAGCACATGGCTGACCTAGGATGGACCTCGGTTCCACCCCCCAGTGGCCCTTACAGACCCCCAAGCCAGGGGCAATTTCTGAGCATAGTCAGAAGTAACCCCTGAACATCACCGGGTGGGGCCACAAAAAAAATTTTATGTTGAAAATATTTTCAGAGTTATTATAAGTTTCAGATTTTAAATATGTGTATATTTTATGTTTACTTGATTTTATTTTGGGGCATGCTAATTGATGCTCTTAACTTTATCCTGGCTCTGTTCTCAATAATGACTCCTGGAAGTGCTCATGGAATCATATGAGATGACAAGATCCAACCCAATTTGTCTACATGCAATGCAAGTTCCTTTCCAACTGTAGTATCTCTTTTCCCTAAGATCATATTTTCTTTTCTTTCTTTTTTTTGGGAGGATCACACCCGGCTGCACTGAGGAGTTACTCCTGGTTCTATGCTCAGAAATTGCTCCTGGCAGGCTCAGGGGACCATATGGGATGCCGGGATTCAAACCATCGTCCTTCTACATGTAAGGCAAATGCCTTACCTCCATGCTTTCTCTCCAGCCCTTACATCATATTTTCTAAACAATAGTCACTCAGATAATAATACAATGAAGCACTGTTTGCTTTGATATAGTTTAAATGTATGGTCACAAAAAAGTCTGTTGAGAGATTGCTAAATGTTCGACAATATTTTGTTAAGTAGGGATATTTTATACAACTATAATATGACTGGAAAAGGTAAAATTTTGGAATATAACTTGTAGATTTTTCACATAATAAGTGCTTCTAATTTTATATATGTTATATTAATATTTCTATATTATAAAATCATTGCAAATTAAAAGCATGTTTTAATCATCTACTGTAATCTTTAAATGCTCCCAACTATCAAATATATGAGTTATATTATTTTATAATTTAGGAATTTTACTAGGACTAAAATATTTATGTTAGAAAAAAAAGAAATATTTATTTTTGTCATGACTTTACTTGTAATATTTTACAGACTTTGAATAATAGTGTTTCCAACTATTATTTTAAAATCCAAAGGTTCATTAGCACTAATGATGTTTTACTTTTTGAAACACAATGCCAGACCAACTATAGCATGTGGGCAGGAGCTACTTAACTAGAGAGTGAGCTAATGCTTAATTAATCTGCTGCCATCTCCCACTGTTACAAGAAGTGACTGCCATTGAAATGGACGTTAATTTTTGCCTTCTTTTGCTTTGCAATTTAATATGAATCTTAATACTGATGAGAGAGAGAAAGAGGAAGAGAGAGAGAGAAATGGAGATTCTTTAAAAGTAAAAATTCTCATTTAGGAATTTTTTGTTTTGGTAAATGGTAAATGCAGATAAAGTGAAAGGTTCAGTCTTTTAAGTTTATAAGGAAAGAAATGAAGCATGGAAATATTATGGATAATACTGTTTAAGCAATTTTCCAGCTAGTATTAACACCAGGTTAGAAGATATTGATATTTTTAACTTTAAATTGACATGTATTAGACTTCATTAAATACTGATAAAGAAGAAATCCTACAGAGCATCTATATATCAATAGAGAACACCTGTTTTCTAACCTTGATCACTATGTTGACATCATTATGAAGAAAATTTTAAGTATCTTGAGATAATTTTATTTTTGGATGTCACCCCTGGTAGTGCTCAGGGGTTACTCGTGACAAGCTCCGGGTAACATATGGGATGCCGGGATTCAAAACATCATCCTTCTGCATGCAAGGCAAATGCTCTACCTCCATGCTATCTCTCCGGCCCCATGAGATAATTTTTTATTTATTTTTTTTATTTTATTTATTTATTTTTTGGTTTTTGGGTCATACCCGGCAGTGCTCAGGGGTTACTCCTGACCCCATGCTCAGAAATTGCTCCTGGCAGGCACGGGGGACCATATGGGGCACCGGGATTCGAACCGATGACCTTTTGCATGAAAGGCAAACGCCTTACCTCCATGCTATCTCCTAGGCCCCCTCGAGATAATTTTTTAAGTATCTTGAATATATTGGTATGGTGGGAACTATGTAGAAATGTAGAAATGCTGGGCACTTGAGGAGGATTGTGGAGGCCTCAATGTTAGAGGCTGTATAAGGAACTGGCAGGATAGATTTACTTCTTTGCCTTTATAGATGAATGAAAAAAAAGTTTACATAAGCTTGTTTGTAACAAATATGTAAATGTGTATCTAGGACAGAATTAGGTCAGCAGTACCTAAGGCAATTATCAACAGATTTAGTCAACCTAACACCATTAACATATTGAATCAGAAAACTTCTTCTATTTTCTATTCTCTTTGTTCAGGGCCACACCCAGCAGAACTGAGGATCCATATTCCTGCCTCTGTGCTCAGGGATCACTTCTTGCATTGCTTAGGAAACCATGTGTGTTTGAGGTATTGAACCAGAGTTGGTGTTCATGCAAGGCAAGTAGTGGCTAAGATCCTGTATTATCTCTGTTTTTGTTCTATTTTTGTTTTGTTTTTTTTTTTTGCATTTGTTTATTTGTTAGGGGACACATCTTGTGATGCACAGGGGATACTCCTGTCTCAGGACTCATTCTTGGTGGGCTCAGGAGACCATATAGGATGCCATAATCAAACCTGTGTTTATGCATGCAGGCAAGTGCCCTACCCCCTGTTCCTTATCTTTTGAGCAAGCAAGAGCATTCTTTATGAGGATATAAAAATATAGTGTGCATTACAGTTTTATATAATATTTTTATTTTTAACAGATATTATGTAATAGTATTGCCCACAATTTAGAACAATTCAAATTATATTTAGATACTGTCAAATCACCTTGAATATAAATATAATTTCTGATTTATAGTAACCTGGACTGGGAAAAGACCAAAATTGATTATGAAAGATTAGTTTTGAATATGGGGCAATATTCTAAGCTAACAATGACCATTTTAAGAGAGATATAGAGAAGTGTACTTAATGGTCTTAATGGTAAACTATTAGAGAAGAGGAAAAGAGCTTGCAGAGGAGATGCAAAGAAATAAAGAAATAGAAAAATTTCACCTTTTCTTATAATCTATAACTAAGTGGACTTTAGTGCCATTAAAAATGTCAGAGAATTGTCAGAAAAATGTTGGTTTGAGAGATCATATCCTGGGTATTAATATATCAGAAGGGCAGTAGGATCATAATCCTCAAATTCAGAGAATAATTTGTGAATCTGCCTTTTATTAATAATTTAAATAAAGGATGTAGAGTAAACTTCTTAAAATTATCTGATCAATAGTCAAGGAATAGAGTCTTTAATATACTGGATTTTAATAGTAGGGCAGAGGAAAAAAATATGGAAAAGGGGAGAAAACCAGAATTACTAGATGTTATATTTAATAACATTTAATTCTTACTGAGAGTAAAAATTATATGAGGATCTAAATATACCCTCAAACCCAGAAACATGGAAATAAATTTTTGAATTCTTTCTGTGAGATTAAAATGGGTTTGGAGCTAGACTGAAGTGGATGTTTTACAGTAAGTGTTTCCACTTCTGAAAGTTTAGATTTAAGGCAAGCAGATACAATAGATCAGTATACTTGAGAGATGGTTTGCTTAGTTTGTTTCAAAGATAGAAGCTGGCATATGTAGAAAAGCCATTTGGAGGGATTTAGTGTGATATAGAGCTTGACAAGACAGAACAGTGAGGGAAAATTTATAGTTTAAAATTCTTAGAGGGGCAAGAAGATAAAACACCAAGTATGGATAAACACATAATCCAAAGAGAGATCATAAAGCATTCCTGTTGTTAGTGAGGGGAAATAGGTGATATTAATGTAAAAATAGATGATTTGTATACTTGATGGTATGAAAATATGAAGTCATATATTTACTGTATTAGAATGCAGGGTGAAAATGGGAGGAATATTTGAAGAACAAGCTTAATTTCATTGCTGATATGATGTGGATGTGAGGTGAGCAGTTAGAATACCATGGTAATGGCAGATTTAAGAGCCTTTATAAGATTGATTAATATATTTTCAGGACTAGTGATTACTTTGTTATGTGACTTTGAAAGTTTTCTATAGATCTTCAGGTTTTGAAAAAGTGACTTGCTTAACTACAGTCAGGTAAAGATTTCTCAGGAGGAATTATAAAATGTATTTTTCATTATATTAAGTAGCAGGAGAGACCAAGAACGAGGAAATGAGAATCTTATCAAGAGAGAACTAACAGAGTGATTTAAAAATTGTCATGTATGGGGCCAGAGAGATAACACAGCAGTAGGGCTTTTTCCTTGAACTCAGCTGATCCAGGACAGAGGGTGGCTCGAATCCTGTCATCTCATATAGTCCCTGGAGCCTGCCAGGAGCAATTTCTGAGCATAGAGCTAGGAGTAACCCCTGAGCACAGTGGGTGTGACCCAAAAACCAAGTATAAGTATATATAGTCATGTAATGTATGATGGCTAAAAGGATAAATAAAGATGAATTGGAAGATAGAAAGATTATCAGTAGCTGGAATGATGGCAATTTTAAAGAACCTTTGTACTCTGAATATTTGGAGCAAAAAGTTCAAAAGAGAGGTGACTGGAATGGTTTTTAGTGATTCTGGAAAAGAATGATTACACTAGCCAATGGTTACTAGAATAGTGACCCTCAAAATGAGAACAGATGTAAAAGAGGAGAAAGTCACTAAGAAAGAGAAAAACTAGGGACTCAAAAGCTATGAAACTGTCTTAGAATAATTTGGAAGACTATTTAATGACTAGTGAAAGCAAGCATTCCAGTAAATGACAGAATGTTAATTTAAATTAAACAAATAGTAATAACTATAGAAAAGGGGATATACTCAACTGACACAAACCTCAAATGAGCAGAATTTTAACAATATAGTGGAAAAAGCATGGTAAGACAGAACAATGAGCCAAAGTACATAAGAATATTCAGATTGTGATGTCCTGAAGGGAAAGTCATACATCTATTAGGTTAAGAAAGTAGAGGGAACATTTCAGGAAAAGATGGGAATGAAATGATTCTGACTGTGAAGTAATTTTAGAAATATGGGTGGAAATTCTGACTTGAATAACATCTAAATAGAGAATATATCTTAATGATCTGTATACTTTTTAACTTCATAACACCTTAAAACTAAGAAAAAATAGTTTGATTTAAAAGCAAATAATCTATTATTATTAATATACATATCTTTCTTTAACAAACTGTACTTATTACATCAGAAGAAATATGTGTACTTCTTAAATGTGAGAAGGAATCATTACATTGTTTAATTGATTTTATTTGTTAGTTTTGGGGCCCACACCCAGCAGTGCTCAAGACTTACTCCTGTAAACACTCAGGGATTACTCCTGGTCTGGTTCAGAGGATATATACGATGGTGGGATCAATTCCAGGTCGTCCATGTGCAAGTCAAATACCCTAGCTGCCGTACTAAATATCAATACATTTTTTTAAATGGTTAAACTTCTACTTTATAGAAAATGGCAGAATTTTAATGGCCGAATTATCTTATTAGTATTTCAAAAAGAAAAGAACATGTAGTTTTATCTTATTATTTATTTTTGTTTGCTTATTTCAGAACAGGAGTGAGAGGTCGCTGGTGTGAGAAGATGAGTATGGACACATGAAATAAAAATGTTTGGCAATGTTTACATTTAAAATGCTGATCTAGTGCATACACATTCCCAGACAGCAGATTTTTGCCTTTAGAGAAATAAAACTTTGAATAGGATGTTTTATGCCAAAATAAAGAGAAGGCAAGAAAGGAGAAATGAACAAAATACAGCAGACAGAAGAAGAAACTTTCACTTAATGAATTCTATTTCATTAAGAAAAATGAGACTCTTGACTGGTTCATGAATGAACAATTCCATTATTTGAAATATTCTAATCCCTTTGCCTCAGCCTCTATCCTAGAAAGCTTTATTAACCTCTATCAGTACAACCTATCTATCCCTAACAGACATTCTATTCTACATTAATCTTTCATTGACTCAAAATATTTAAAGTGATTTTAATTTTTCAATAATTTAATATTTTAAATAGTTTAAGAACTATTTGAGGCACTGAGAATATAAAGATAATCAAGCTATAGGTCTAAATGACCAGATGTCAGAAATATAATCAATATCCTCAACCATTTTACTAGCTCATCTTTAAACATAATCAAGTAATAGTTACCCTCATTTGTTCAAAAGCTCTAAAATGTGGCTCTAATACACTGTGCAACCACACATATGCAAGCCTAGAGACTTCATTCTTCTCTCTTGAACCACAGAATCCTATCTATAGGGCAGGGATTGTCCCAAATTTAGGTTTGTTTATCCTCTAAACACAGGTGATTGTCCTTTATAGCTAAAATCTGCCACTCCATTCCCTGAAATGCCATGCAGTCACACACTTGCAAAGCTGGTATACATCCTTTTGCCCTGCACCATTGTATTCTATAATAAGAAATGGTCCCATCTCACATCCATCTATAAACTCAAAAACACAGATTAAAATAAGATTACTACATACACCTCTTATACTTGGACAGGGGAGATGTGACATTCCTATTTCTCAGACAGTATACAACCTTCAATCTCAGTTAACTCAATCAATGGAATAACTAGTATATAATCTTCTGGGACTATTTTACTATTAATATCCAAAACTCTAGAAAAAAATTAGTTTCCTAGGAAATTAAGGAACTCAGCTGCATTCACAAATAGGGACAAAAATCTAGTCAAGTTCCTCAGCCCATCAAAATGCTTGAGCATGGTCAGTGAGAACCTAAAACCAACACTCAGAATCTGGTATCAGAAATTAAACAAGCACTTCCCAGCAAAATTCAGAAATTGCTAGATGATAATGTTAACAAATTCAAAGATCTCTTTTTAGCAGATGGGATATTCAGCACAAATGGAATTGAAGGACTTAAAAAGCAGACTAGAAACTATAGTAGCAGAATCTCCTAGGGGGAGACCCTTATAGACAAATAAGACAAAATACAAGGCAGCACTGATAAGATAGTGGAAAAATAAAAGAGACAAAACGATGGAAGAAAATACAAATTACTTAATGAATAATTACAAGACTCTGAGATTATAGGAGTCTATCCTGAATAATTATTCTAAAGAAAGCAGAAACTTTTCACCTTTTGTAGCTATTTTAAAATATGTATTTTTAAAAATGTTCTTAAAGTACGATGATGTACCAAGTTATTCATAGTTCAATGGCAAACATATAATATCCCAGCACAATTTTCAACACCTGTGTGAAATTCTTTCCACCAATATTCCCCGTTCCCTCCCCAGCTCCCCTAGATTCCCTAAACAGCCTGCCATCTTGATAGGTCAGTTGTTATCTAAATTTCAGTGTCATTGACTGTGGTTTGGATATTTAGCTCTATCATTCCTTAACACCATTGAAGTACCTGAATCCCCTTGGCTTCTGCTTCCTTCTCATCTGTTTCTTCTTCCTCTTCCTTCCACTCTCTTTTATTCTTCTTTGTGTTCACTAGGTCCAATGTGATATACACATAATCCATTTAAATCATTTCATTCCTTAATCTTGTTAGATTAAATACACATATAAGGGATATAATCCTATGCTTATCCTTCTTCTGGCTTGTCATTTAACACAATATAGTCTAGTTTCATATATATTGCAGCAAATTATATCATTTAATCATTCCTTGAAACTTTATTATTTTTGTTTGTTTGTTTTAGGGCCATATCTGGCAGCACTTAGTGGTTACTCCTGGCTCTGCCCTCAGAAATTGCTCCTGGCAGGGTTGGGAGTCCCTAGGGGATGCCAGGGATAAAGTCCAGGTCTATTTGGGATCGGCCTGTGCAAGGTAAAACCCTACCACTGTGCTATCGTTCTGACCTGAAATTTTAAGTATTTTATCACATTTATGATCTACTTACCTGTCATTGACATCTAGGTTAATTCAAATCTTTGTTATATTGATTGCTGTGATGAATAATGTTGTGCATATGCCCTTTGTGTGACTATTTTATTTCCTTGGGTTAGATACTCAAAAGTGAAATTGCTGGGCCATATGGTAGTTCAATTTTGAGTTTACTGAGAACCCTACATACTGTTTTCCATGGGAATTGGACCAGACAACATTACCACCATCAATGAATGAGGGTTCCTTTTTACCACATTCTCACGAATATAGATTCTTCCCAATAATTTTGTTATGCACCATTCTTACTGGTATAACAATATGTCTCATTGTCGTCTTCACTTGGATTTACTTAATAATAAGTTATGTTGAGTATTTGTTCATGTTTCTGTTGGCCTTCTGTTGGTTTTCCTCAGAGACACATCTGTTCATTTCCTCTCTTCATTTTTATTGAGATTTTTAGATTGTTAATTATCTTTGTGGGTACATTACATATCCTGTATATCAACCCTTTATCTTATGTATTGAGTGAAAATATATTTTCTCATTCATTTAGCTATGCTTTACTTTTAGCCAGTGGTTTTTTTTTTATATATATGACCAAATCTTTTTAATCTTACATAGTCCAATTTGTTTAGATTTGATTAGTAGCCTTTGCAATTGGCATTGTATTCCAATGGGGTCTTTGAGATTAAGGTCTTGGAGCAGTGTGCCTGTATATTTCTCATTGTACTTATAGATTTAAATCTTATCTCAAGATTTTTGATACACTTTAAGTTGACTTTTGTATAAATTGTGAGCTATGGGTCTAGCTTACTTGTTACTTGATAACATGTGGTTATCAAATTTACGTGGTAATCCAATCTTCCAACAAATTCAATACTTTCGTTGTCTTGATTCTATGCCATGCTCTCCACTCCTTTGTCAAAAACTAGCTGGTCATATATTATGAAGTTTATCTTTGGATATTTTATTTTGATCTCATTGATCTGTGAGTCTATCTTTATGCTGTTTTGGTCACTATAGCTTTATGCTAAGGTTTATGTAAGATAATGAGATGTTTCCAAGTTTCTTAATTTTTAGTGTGGTTTGGCTATAATGAAAGGTAGAGAAAGATCTAGCATAATGTCAATATATATTTCAATTATAATGGTGAAGGTTTAGATTCCCAGTTACTTGAGAATTGATCATTGAACTGCTTATATCATATATATACTTGATAATGCAACGGCACTTCAGATTATAGTCTTTACCATGTAGTCAGTATCACAAAGAGGAAAAGGGAAATTTTGTGTTTTATTCTAACTCTATCCTAAATCACAAGATAATATCCTAGACCTAGTGTATCAATTATACTTCATATTCTCAATTTTGAGGATGTTTTGAATAGAAGACTGGTGATGCTTCAAACATACAAGCATTTCTCTTTGTGTATTTCAAAAAGTTTCAAAAACTAGGTGATGAAGCAATAGAATAGCTCAGTAGTAGGGTGGTTGCCTTACATGTGGCCAATCCAGGATAGATATGGGTTCAATTCCTGGCATCCTGTATGGTTCCCCGAGTCAGGAGCAATTTCTGAGCGCATAGCCAGGAGTAGCCCTTGAGTGTCAACGGGTGTGGCCCAAAAGCCAAAAAAATTTTCTTTTCAAATACTGAAATTTCTAGAGAAAATTTATTGAAAACAATAAAGATATCTTGCTGTTAAAGTGATGTCTGAAATTTATTTTAGAAGCATTTTGACGGGTAGTAATTCAGTTTTTGACAATGTGAATGTGAATTTTCCATGGCACACAAAGGATAATGATCTCAAGCAAAAATTTTCTAAAATTCAAAAGAAGAATTTGCACTGGAGTCAAATATTTTATATTCATTAACAATAAAGTTAGTTTTAATAATCTATTAAATTATCCAAGTACACACTTGAATTCCCTCCTAAGTGTAGCTAACAAAACAACTTCATTGTTGTTTGAGAGATTGCTTCATAAAAGTAGTTGAAAATAACAGAAGGGGTGTACTTCTGGTTCACAGGACATATATGTAATAATTAGGAAAAGATATCTACCTGTCAAGAATCTTTGCTCTACCTGTCAGAAAGTTATCAAAATATACAGATTTTTTTTTTTAAAGACGAGAACATGTTACTGCCATCTGCTGGAAAATTGTCATAATAAATGTAACATGTTTCCCTGCTTTGGTTTGTACAATTTTTTCTTAAATGTGTGGCTTTTAACAAAGTTGACAAAGTGCAAAATTTTATGTGGCTGCTATTAGTTGTCATAGCATGAATGTCATCTATTCGAGGGTTATAGTGTATTTAAAGTGCAGCAATGCAAAATATCAACTGATTTAGGCTACTGGGACATAACCTGGGTAAAACCATTTTGTGGAAAGGAAAAAAAAACACAAAAATGAGGTGAAGGCAATATAACTAATTTTTTATCATAATTTCAGAGAATGAGATTTATAACAAAATAGAAAAATAAGCACGTTACATATTAGGAATGTTGTAAGCACTCTATGCACATTCCATATTTATTTTTATAATTTTAACTCCATGAGAAGGAGTGGCTGATATCAACAATAGTGCTAGTTGGACTGGTACCTTTGATCTCTCTCCCACAGGGTAAGTCATAAAAAGTGAGACAGACATGTTGGTTTATTCAGGTAAGAAGTTAACCTAAACAGCTGAGCAAAAAGGGTTCTATGGACTTTTGTTAGATTCCACCTCTATATTTCTCCTCCCTGTGGCCATATTCACTATATAATAAATTCATACAAAGAACAAAGGAATATTTATAGTGTAGACATGGTCAAAGATATTATAGGGTAGAGACGCAATCGTCTTGAGAGTATGGAAATACTTTTTCTCTTTTGGGCAGAATTCTCTCTGCAGGACTATCTGTGTGAGAGCCCTTGTAAGTCTGGCAGCCCATAAGAGTGTACTTGCCCTAACATGATTTTTCAGAATACTGCCCATATTTTTGGGCCTGCATTTAAAGGGCAATTTCCCATAAGGATGTACTATTTACTATTTTCTTTTTGCTATAAATGATGTGACTGAACAAAGGAGAATAAAGATGTAGGAATAAAACAGAGGGAGCAGTGAGATGTAAATAAATGTACAGGGAAATGGAAATAAATGACTAGATTTTGATGAGCTCTCTATTTATTGAGGCTAGTCTTTATTACTTAATAGCTTTCCTGGAAGAACCATTTAGGTTCTGTTTGTTTGTTTTGGGGCCGCACCCACTGCTCTCAGGGGTTACCCTTGGTTCTGAGCTCAGAAATCACTCCTCGCAGGCTCGGGGAACCATATAGATGTTGGGGATCAAACCCGGCTCCGTCCCAGTCCATCCCTGGTCAGCAACATGCAAGGCAAGCAAACGCCCTACCGCTATGCTATCACCCCTGGAAGAACCATTTAGGAAGAGTATCCCTCATACTACATGATCATATACAACTTCACTTTAAAAAAAAAAGGGTTGTCACTTTTTGGAATCCCGGTAGACTTATATCTGCAGTCCTAGTGAATACAGTAGGAACACTTGAATTGAGACTTTAGAAATGTAAAACTTTAGAAATGAAAAAGGAGAAGGGGAGGGAGAGAAAAGGGGAAGGAGGGCAGGAGGAAGACATTTTGAGACAGATTATCAACAGCACAGCAGGTACTCAGATGGTACAAGTACTTTCCTGCAGAGCTTTTGGAATGCTTACTTTTGGATGCTCTCTTTTAGAAACCCCGCACTATGTCCTGAGAAGTTCAAACTACTTGGAGAGATCACTTGTAATTATATTGACCCAAATTACTTCTCAGTCAGCAGTAGCTGAGAGAGAGAGAGAGAGAGAGAGAGAGAGAGAGAGAGACAGAGAGAGAGAGACAGAGACAGACAGAGACAGACAGAGACAGAGAGACAGAGAGAGACAGAGAGCTTGAGTTTCAGTTTGGGGGTTAAAATCTGTACTCCATATTCAAGTCAATCTCTATGAAAACTGGATAAGAATCATTCAATTTAGTCATGCAAACCCACAGAACGAGGAGATAAAAATAAGATAAAAAATAAATTCTATTAAAGTGCCTAAATTTTGGTGTGGTATGTTACTAAGTAATGGAAAGTCAGAAAATCATTAGTTTCATAGAATATATATTATATTATATGTTATATATTATATACATGTATATTATTGTTCAGCTTCTGTGACTACGTTTTTTACTAGAAATAAGAAGCTACCTCTTATAAGGTCATCATTTCTTCAACATTACTTTGTGTCAAGTGCCTTATGCACTATGTACATAATTTAAATCAGATACTTTAAACAATTCATTGCATAGTGTTTACATATGAGTTACAATTAAAAATTCAATATTAGAAAATTTAAGTGAATTACTCAAGTCCACACAGAAAGTGCTAAATCTACATCTCAAGTACTATTAATATGATTCCAAGTTGATAATTTTTTCAGTGTTACATCAAATTACTTTTTTTGTTTACTTTATTCTTCAGTCCCTTGCACTAAAATATTTAAGGTAGAATGGTGTAGATATCTACACGTCAATAACTAAAATCTATCTCAATTTAAACTTATGACTTTCATATCATTATGCCTTATAGACACTATCATTTAATACCATTTAATCCCTTGCACCACATGGTTCCCTTTAGATAGAGGACCTAAAATAACCTGAATCCTCTTTCTCTATTTGGCCTAGTTTACTTTAAAGTATTCAGTGAGTGGTCTTCTGAGCACTACATGGAAAGATCCCCAAATGAAACAAAACTTAAATACTAGAGCACATTGGTAGCTTTTGGAAGGCACTGTTTTCAGGGACAGACAGAATACATTCTTCCTGCCAAAACACAGTGGTTTGTGGACCTAGAGGTGATCATTGCTGGGGATAGATATGATAGATATTAAGATTTGGTGTGTTTAGTTAGAGTGATAGTACTTGTCTTGGATGCATCTGATACAGATTAAATATCTAGAATCCCCAATAGTCCTAAATCCTTTTAAGGAGTGATCCCTAAGCACAGAGCCAAAAGTAATGCTTCAGCACTGGCAAGTATTGCCCAAAACAGTAAAAAAAAAAATGGTGATGGGAATATCAATTTGCATTAACAATGTTGTTTTATTTCCAAGTAACTTTATACTAAAGTGTGAAGTATTTTTTAGAACCTGGTTCCATAAAATCATGTCTGTCTGTGTTGGGTCATGCTTCTGGTGTTCTCAGAGTCAAGAATTTCTTCATAAATCATCTCTTTACATGTCTTTATCTGTACTTAGATTTTCTTGTCAAAGAATATGACACCATAGAATGATAAATATGTAGAACACATAACACGATAAACCCTCTTCCACTTTTAATAATTTTTCTATAGAAATTTTATCTTTCAAAGATTCAGAATCAAAAACTGATGTTAGTAAGCTGTCTTCTAATGCCAGAACTAAGAAAATCCTCTATCAGAACTTCAGTATTTATAGCACAGTACCTAAAGACTTTTAAAATTCTCTTCTGTATTCTAGCCATTTTTGACATGTATTATTTTCTCCTTTTTTGCTGAGCTCATTTAAGATATGCTTAATTTATCTCCATTGTTCACAAAGACTCTAACATGTTCTTCCTTGAAATTGAAAATGCTTGATGCTTATTGAATGACCTCAATTTTTGAATTTTATGTTCAGATAAAGCATTCAGAATAATATACAATCATGAATGTTCAAAGGCAATGGAGATACCTCATAAAGTAAAACGGAATATATAAATAAAAAGGTTAACTCACTCCAAACTGAAGAATAAACTCAATTTATGCCCTATGATTTATGAATAAAAACTTCCTTGCCAATAAATAGAACTCAGTACCTAATTATTCCTACTAGCTCAAACAAAAATAATTTTATCATAAATTTTAAACCTTAAGTTAAAAGTTTATAATACAGGAAAGATAAAATTATTATCTGTAAGCAGGGAAGTATGATTTTTCCTAATGTATTGTAAGCATTTATTTATTTTTAAAGTGGGTCACCTAGTCTCATTGTATTTACATTATTCATGCTGGCTGGGTTTAAATATTGACTAGCTACCATTTTTTCAGGGAAGAAAATACATCGATTATTTTTATGATTTTGAAATTGCTGATATCAATTCTTATTGATCATGAAACTATAAAACCTTACATGTCCCACTCAATTACCAAGCAGTTCTACTGCCTCCTGTTCTGTTCAGTTTAACCTAGTCAGCAAAGTCTGACAAATTAACCAGTTCTTTCACTTATTACCATTTTGAATTTAAGTTTGGTGTCAACCTCCTAATTGCTAAATTGAAACCCTAACCCCAATAACTCAAATAAACTTGTATAAAATAATTTTTCTTTAAATTAAAAAATTATTATTGTTTTCACAAGATAAATTTTATCATGCACATCCATCATAACTGTAGCCAAAAAAAAAACAACAACAAACAAATCAGTGTACATGAAATAAGAGAAAATAAATTAAAAATCCATAACATAGGTAAGGGGATTCTAGTCTGGAGCACAGTTGAATTTCAAGCAGGAGGAGTCTTGCAAACTTCTCTTATAAGAAAACCTTGATAGCAAGGGTGTCAACTAGATGGTTGGTTGGTCTGTAAGAAAGTCTCAATCACTTGAGACAGTTCTGTGTATGTATGTGTTTCCTTAGCATTAGAATGGCCATCATTGTCTTGCAATAGAGTATCATGTTACAAAAATGAGGGCCAGAGAGATGCATGGAGGTTAGGACGCTTGCCTTGCATGCAGAAGGATGGTGGTTCGAATTCCAACATCCCATATGTTTCCCCTAGCCTGCCAGGAGCGATTTCTGAGCGTAGAGCTAGGAGTAACCCCTAAGCGCTGCTGGGTGTGACCACCCCAAATGAGGGATGGAATTACAGAGGAGGTGTGAGGTCTAAATACAGCATGCAAGAGTAATTGGTCCAGTGTCACCTGGGGAGGGAAAAAGGGATGACTTCTAGGGTTAGTCTTTAAAGGATTTTAAAGGACTGATGAAGTTAAAACTGAAGCCATTAGTGAGAACCTGTAAAATGACTCTTGATTAGTGTCTTTATACAAGTAAGCAAAGAAACACAAAGAATGTGTCTTCATAGAAAAATGATAATGTGAAGACATCAGATAGAGATAACCAATCTGAATCCCATGAAATTAAGTGGGGTCATCTTTAACACAGAAGGAACACTTTTTACTAGAGGTCAGTGCTCAGAAAAAAGGCAAGGCTGCTCAGCTTCATTTTCCTTTTAGTCAGTAAGCCCCACTGCAGCAATACAAAACATTACCACACTGCTAAGGTCACAATAAGAAAGCAATGAAAAACCCCTACTAAGTTTGGTGCATAAAGATGGTAGTTCTTTGGCACACATCACAAAAAATGAGAACAAGCAGTGCTGGCAGTGGTGTGGAAAGAAAGGAACACTTCTTTACTGCTGGTGGGAATGCCATCTAGCCCAACCATTATGGAAAGCATATGGAGATTCCTCCAAAAGCTGGTAGTTGAGCTCCCATACAATTCAATTATAGCACTCCTAGGGATATACCCTAGGAACACAAAAATACAATACAAAAATCCCTTCCCCACACCTATATTCATTGCAGCACTGTATACAATAGCCAGACTCTGGAAACAACTGAGATGCCCCTAAGTAGACGAATAGTTAAAGAAACTGTGGTAATATACACAAGGAATATTATACAGCAGTCAGGAGAGATGAAGTCATGAAATTTTCTAACATATGCATATATATGGAATCTATTATGCTGAGTGAAATTAGTCAGAGGAAGAGAGATAAACACAGAATGGTCTCACTCATCTATGGGTTTTGAGAAAAATAAAGAGTATTTGTGTAGTAATTCTCATAGACAGATAGAGGAGGACTGGAAGGTTCAGCACATGAAGCTCACCATAGAGAGTGATGGGTGCAGTCACAGTAATAATTACATTGAGAATCATCATAACAAAATGTGCTGAAGTAGAAAGCCTGTCTAGAGTACAGGGCGGTGTGGGGTGGGGAGGAGGATGGTAGTTCTGAAGACCCAAATAGTATCGGTCACTTATATAGCCTCTATAATAAGGATGTTAGAGAGAAAATGGTGAGGATGTTCAAGGAACTCAAAGAAACCATCGAAACGACAGATAATGAGACTCAAAAACAGGAGTCTTAAAATTTTGAACAGGGGGTTAGTTCACTGTTTCTTAGATCCTTAGAGGGCCAGACTATAGTTGTTAAAAAAAAAAAAAGCCTATGGGGGGCTGGGCGGTGGCACTGGAGGTAAGGTGCCTGCGCTAACCTAGGACGGACCTCGGTTCGATCCCCCAGTTCCCCATATGGTCCCCCGTGCCTGACAGGAGCGACTTCTCAGTGAATAGCCAGGAGTAACCCCTGAACGTCAACGGGTGTGGCCCAAAAACCAAAAAAAAAAAAAAAAAAGCCTATGAACAATAGTAGTCCATGGTTTGTAGTTTGAGGAACTAAACTGAGAGGAGTTGAGAGACAAAGAAAAGAATGGGAGTCAGAGAATGCAGTGCACAGCCCACACATGCACCTTGCAAGATCAGTCCGAAGCTAAGCAAAACAAGCAGTGGAGGCAAAAGCAACATAAGTAAGAAAAAAAATCCTTGGCATGCCACATGTGGCCTGGGGGCCATCATTTTAGGGACCCCTGCTCAAAAAACTATGAGAGAAAAAACAAGAAATCCTCAAACATAATTGACAGAATTGACAAACTTAGCAGGGAAATAAAAACATTACTGGAAGACCTTACCAGCAGAGTAATAGCT
>PVKC010006746.1:0-30570 GCA_004027635.1 Crocidura indochinensis | reverse complement strand
AAAAAAAAAAAAAAGAAAAAGAATCTACCTTAGTCTTGGCTCTTAGTCAATGATTATAAAATGTTCTCTCTTAATCATGCATAGTCATATTAATTATGGTCATAAAGGTCCGTGAATAGGAAAAAATGAGTTACATATTGAACAATTCAGAAACCATAATCCTTAATCTCTTCATACTCCAACATCCTCTAGCAATAACCCATGTCTTTGTGAATTATAGCAAGTATGAATCCTCCTCCTCAAGGTAATTCACTTAAAGGTTTACTGTAAGATAGATAGTACAGTAGATAAGGCACTTCATTGAACACAGTTGACCCAGTTTCAATTCACACAAACACTGGCAAGAGTGATTTCTGAGCACAAAGCTAGGAGTAAACTCTGAGTACAGTTTGGTATGGCTCCAAAACTAAGTAAAACAATACAAAACAGAACAAACAATAAACTTAATATCAAAGTGTTCTCTAAGACTGAAATCCTCTTCCTTATTACTTCTATTTATTGGTCCTAATTTTGTCTTCTAGAGCTAAGATCTCCTAGCATAAACTCTCTTCCATAATTAACTCTAAATATTTAGACTGTGATTTTTTTAAATTCTTTTTTTTTGTTTTTTGGGCCACATCTATTTGATGCTCAGGGATTACTCCTGGTTAAGTGCTCAGAAATTGCCCCTGGCTTGTAGGGACCATATGGGATGCCGGGGGATCAAACCACTGTGCGATCTTTCCTTGGCTAGCGCTTGCAAGGCAGACACCTTACTTCTAGCACCACCTCGCCGGCCCGACTGATTATTTCATCTCAGGACAACTACCTTAGATTTGTGAATCTCTTACTAATGAAAAATGAAGACTCTAATAAGCATTAGAAAATTCCAGCCAGCCCTTATAAGGAAGTGATACAGAGAATATAGTTTCATAACTTCATAAATGTTATATAATTTTCTTAGCAAAAATAATAAAAATGCTATTTTATGTGATAATTGGCTAAATCTTACATATTTAGAATATCTACAATAATCACTATCTGTATGCTTCTTTACTCCTTCTTTCCAGAAAAGCTGGCAAGGTTTGTTTGTGCACCTGGATGGGTGAGAACATACAGATTTATTGCAATTCAGGGGCAAAGAGCATATTTAACCTTTCATTTTTACTACTATTAATTTTCTTCACTTTAATTTTCTGAAAATCTGATGTAGATGAAAAAGCCGAACTTTAGAGCAGAACTCATATCCAGCTCCCTGCTTTGAGACACCGATTCTCCCAGTGCTGCCTCTACAGAATAATTTACTGAATAATTCTTTCAGTGCTGCTTCTACTGAAAAGTTTACTGAAATAATTTACTAGGTTAAGGGCTCATAGAACTCTAGAACATTAGATTCTCCAATGGCACCATTATCAACAATTGCTAGAAAATAGCATCTTTGCTTAATGATGGGAGGATCAAATAAACTTAGCTCAGATATCAGATAGCTTCCTATGAAGTAAAAATCTACAGATTTATGTAAGAAGAAACAGAAATGGCAAAAACAAACAAACAAAAAAACAAACAAAAATAAAGCAGAGCTGAGATGGAGAAATGAGTAAACAGTATTTGGGGAAAATTTGTAATAAAGGGAAATTTGGGGGAAATGTAGCAAAAGTATAGGACAATCAAACTTGTTTTTGAATCCTTCTTGTCTCTTCTGACTAATACTTTAACCATGTATCCCCATTTTTGTGCTTTATATTTTTCTCTACCCCATTGCAATACAATTAGAACAAGGATGTTTACACAAAGGGTAATGTTTAATAAAGTACACTATTACTTAGCATAATGGCATTTTTCAAAAATTAATTTTTAGTGAAACAAAATGTTTGTTAATAATTATGGGAGGTTGTTGCCAAAATTTTTTAAAGACTCTACTATTTTTATTTTTCCTGACATTATTTTTTCTTTTTAGGAGATCTAATTCCAATAACAAGACATTATTTTTCCTAAAATACAGCACAAATAAGACATGGAATGTTGAAATAATACAGATATGCTAATAGAATTATGCAATTTTAATTATTATCCCCAAATTCAGGAATGAACAGATATTTTCAACATTATAAACAAAAGATTTAGGTTCAATTATGAAAAGTTAAAGTTAAGCTTGAAATAATACACATTATACTATAAGCAATGGGTCAATTTCACTCAGAATGTCAAACAAGTGTCTGCTACCAACCAAAAGATCAATAAATATAATCAGCAGGTCTGAAGTCCCCAAATTCTCTGACCTTTTTTTCATGAACACCGTATAATAATTACACAATGTTTGCTCCAAAGTTGTATCATATTTAGGTATGAACAGAGAAGCTACAAAAACCAAAGGGTCAGTTTCCCAGTTTGCTCTGTTCCTTTCGAGCTTTCTTGGACATCTGGATATGAGTTTTTATTTACAACTCTTCCGTCATAACTGTGTCTCTTGACCATTATTAGTTTCAATGGAGGTTAAGAAATTCACACAATATTTTCTTTGATTCAAAGTGGAGAGGGAGAATAAGTGGTGATACTCAGGATTTAATTCTAGGTCTATAAAAAGAGATCACCCTTGGAGAACTGTAAGATGAGGATTGAATTGGGGTGAGCACATGCAGGGCAAGCACCTAACCCACTATACTATGTCTTCAGCCTCTTAACATTTTAAATTGAAGTCATTAATTATGGGTATTTTATTAAAGACAAATATATGTGTGTATGCATACATAATTTTTTGAGATATCTTTACTATTTTACATTCACCAAAGAAAGAGAAAAGCTAAGAAAAACCAATATCACTTTAGACTAGGGTACTAGTGCAGGTAGATAGATAGAAGGTGCCCTGGTAATGAGTTTTTCTGCGAAATAATAATACCAAAATGTGGTTTAAAAAAGCTACCAAGTCACCAGATCGAAATTGTCCAAATGCCATTAGGAGACCATTCAGATACAGTAACAGAAATCATCTAGAAAAAGGTGTATTCCCCCCAGAAAAGCTCCAATAAGAACAAAAGTTTATGGTAAGATAAAACAAATGATCTGCAGGAGTTTAAGACTCTTCTTCTTGCCCATATACTAGATACAAGCCCCAGCTGAGGCAGTATGGAGAAAACACTATTAAAAAATAACCTTTGTAAAGGCAAGCAGCAGACATTCGCTAGTCCAGAGATTTAACTGAAATATGTATTCTTGGTTCTCTGCCCTTTGCAGAAGCTTATGTACACACACTCTCTCTGTGTCTCTCTGTCTTTCTCTGTCTCTCTCCCCCCCCCCCAAGTATTATTTATCTCTCTGCCTCACTCACTGCCTATCTCTTTTTCTCTCTTTGTATTTCTCTGCATAATACTTATTTTTGATTTATTTTTTTGGGGGGAGGGCCACATCCAGCAGTCTTCAGGGTTACTCCTGGCTCTATGCTCAGGAGTCACCCTTAGTGGGACACAGGGAACCCAGTGGTGTGCTGGGAATTGAATCCAAGCGGGCATGCAAGCCATTGTCCTCTCAGCTTTATTACCAAGCTAACACTATAGAACTCTTTTAGACATTTTTCGTCACATCCTGAATTTTTTTCTATATTTTATTTTAACACCTTGATTACATACATAATTGTGTTTGGGTTTCAGTCATGTAAAGAACACCACCCATCATCAGTGCAATGTTCCCATCACCATTGTCCCAAATCTCCCTCCTCCTCACCCGCCCCCCGCCTGTACTCTAGACAGGCTCTCCATTTCCCTCATACATTCTCATTATTAGGAAAGTTCAAAATGTAGTTATTTCTCTAGCTAAACTCATCACTCTTTGTGGTGAGCTTCATGAGGTGAGCTGGAACTTCCAGCTTTTTTCTCTTTTGTGTCTGAAAATTATTATTATTGCAAGAATGTCTTTCATTTTTCTTAAAACCCATAGATGAGTGATACCATTCTGCATTTTTCTCTCTCTGACTTATTTCACTCAGCATGATAAATTCCATGTACATCCATGTGTAGGAAAATTTCATGACTTCATCTCTTCTGACAGCTGCATAATATTCCATTGTGTATATGTACCACAGTTTCTTTAGCCATTCGTCTGTTGAAGGGCATCTAGATTGTTTCTAGAGTCTTGCTATGGTAAATAGTGCTGCAATGAATATAGGTGTAAGGAAGGGGGTTTTGTATTGTATTTTTGTGTTCCTAGGGTATATTCCTAGGAGTGGTATAGCTGGATCGTATGGGAGCTCGATTTCCAGTTTCTGGAGGAATCTCCATATTGCTTTCCATAAAGGTTGAACTAGACGGCATTCCCACCAGCAGTGGATGAGTTCCTTTCTCTCCACATCCCCACCAACACTGTTTGTTCTCGTTCTTTGTGATGTGTGTCATTCTCTGTGGTGTGAGGTGGTACCTCATAGTTGTTTTGATTTGCATCTCCCTGATGATTAGTGATGTGGAACATTTTTTCATGCGTCTTTTGGCCATTTGTATTTCTTCTTTGTCAAAGTGTCTGTCCATTTCTTCTCCCCATTTTTTGATGGGATTAGATGCTTTTTCTTGTAAAGTTCTGTCAGCGCTTTGTGTATTTTGGAAATTAGCCCCTTATCTGATGGGTATTGGGTGAATTTGAGGGAAGTTGGAGCACCTCGAAAGTTGTTGGCATTAACTTTCATTTTCCAGCAAAGAGCAATTTTTCACCTGTGCCAGCGTCTCCAAAAGCTTGGGCGATTGGAAAGTATTCTGCAGGAACTGCCTAGTGAACAAGATTGAAACAAGTTCACAAAACATTAATAAATAATGGGGAACATTGCTGGCAGAAAAGCTGCACTGGTAAAGTGGGGAATGCATCTAATGACTGAAACCTAACTATGAAAATGTTTGTAATGATTGTGCTTAAAAAATATATATTTAAAAAAATAAAATATTATATAAAAAAGAAAAAAGACATTAAAAAACAATAACACGAGGTCAGAAGGTTAATAGCCTTGTGGTAGATTGCAAGGTTAACTTGAAATCCTTCAAATTTATTCACGCTACTTTTTTTTTTTGGCCACACCCGGTGAGGCTCAGGGGTTACTCCTGGCAGGCACTGGGGACCCGATGGGGAACCAGGGGATCGAACCGTGGTCCGTCCTAGGTTAGTGCAGGCAAGGCAGGCACCTTACCTCCAGCGCCACCACCCAGCCCCCACACTACTTTTTGTTTTAAACCTACAATCATGACCTTACCTCAGTGGTTTTCCATATCAGCATTGGTTTTCTAGATAGCAAAATCCTGTTATCTGTCCATTCTATATTATTCTTTTTCTCAGCCTATTTTTCTCAAAACTGTCCTTGTGTAATTTAGATAAGTGGATTTAAGGCACAGTCTAAAAACTGCCCAGTTGGTCTGGTGGATTGCTAGTGTTCACACCATGTAAGTGTTCTTTGCAGACAATACCAAACCACTTATAGGCTTTCTCTAGGAAAGAAGCAGGGAGGCAATAGCAAACCTTTTCCAGCTATTTCCCTTGCTCACAAAAGATCCCACTTCACCAAAGTCACTCTAAATCTCTCGATAAAACAGGAATTAGGTGACCTATATCATAGTCAGCCCAAGTAAATAAGTATATTATATACCCAGAAAATCTACTTCTTTGGGGAATTTGTCCCACTGACAGCAGTATCCCAAAGTCAACCCGATGTAAGGAGTTCCATGAGGATGATACATTAAGAAAATTTCTGGGACCTGAGAAATCAAACAGTGATAGAGGATTTACCTTGCACACGACAGATCCAGGACGAACCTGGTTTGATCCCCAGTGTCCCATATGGTCACCATAGCCAGGAGCGATTTCTGAGCTCACAGCCAAAAGTAACCCACTGAGCATCACAGGATGTGCCCACCAAAAAAATTAATCTTTTCCAGGGCCAGATCAATAGCACAGTGAGTATTGTGTTTCATTATTATTATTATTATTATTTTAATATAAATTTTTATTTAAGAACCATGATTACACGCATGTTTGTAGTCATAAACAGAATATCCCCCCTTCACCAGTACAGCATTCCCATCACCAATGCTCCCCTCCTCTCTCACCCCTTGCCTGTATTCATGACAGGCATTCTACTTCTCTCATTCTTTAACATTGTTGTTAGAGAACAGCTAGTTGTTAGTGTAGTTATTTCCCTAACAGCAGTACGGCATTTTCTTTTGCAATCAGCTGACCTGGGTTGGATCCCTGGTATCCCCGCAAGCCTGACTGAGGTAATTTCTGAGCTTAGAGAAAGGAGTAACCCCTCAGTAGTGCCAGGTGTGTCTCAAAAGTAAAAAGACATTTTCTTAGGCCACCACCGTTGCTGCTATTGAATAGGTGGGCCAAATGCATCATACCACACCCAATGCATCTAAGAGTAGAAGGACTCACCCACCAGTGAGCAGGGTCTCTACCACTGCCAATGCCAAAGTGATATAGGGCATCTAACTCAGTAGCCTCTGAGGAATTTTGAAGAAATTTATTTTACAAGAGTAGTGTGCTAGAGAGATAGATAGTACAGTGGTTGAAGTGCTTGCCTTGCATGATGTGAAATATCTTTAACCATAGCACAACATATTGTCACACACGTACTGTCAAGAGTGTTTGCCGCCTGTTAAATCAGGCCAATTAGATTTTGGTTAATTTTTATTCTTTGACATTTCTGTCATGTCAGAAAGGTACTTTTACTCCTTTTTTTGAACTACAGTTTGCCTCATATCTATATCATTCTTTATATACTTTTTACTCTGCTCCATTCTTAATCCTAAGAATATTTTTTGTTTGTTTTTTGAGTCACATCCACCCGGAACTCTCAAGGGTTATTCCTGGGTCTGTGCTCAGAAATCACTCCTGGCAGGCTTGGGGGACCTGGGATGCTGGGATTTGAACCACCATCTGTCCTGGGTCAGCTACATGCAAGGCAAACGCCCTATCACTGTGCTATCTCTCTGGCCCAGAATATTTTATTCTTGTGTGTATGAAATATGTTTCTGGAAGCAATGGTTTTTATGGCATAAATTTAATAATAAGAAATATTATAGGGACCGGCGGTGGCACCGGAGGTTAGGTGCCTGCCTTGCCTGCGCTAGCCTAGGACAGACCGCGGTTCGATCCCCTGTTTTCCCATATGGTCCCCCAAGCCAGGAGCAACTTCTAAGTGCATAGCCAGGAGTAACCCCTGAGCGTCACTGGGTGTGGCCCAAAAACCAAAAAAATGAAATATTATATAAGTAATATTTATATATTTATAAATATATAATATTTATACATAATAAAATATATTTATAATATATTATACATAATATATAAAAATAATAATGTAATATGTCACAAATATCTAAACCCACCATATTTAGTTCCTGGAAACAATTTTTAATTTCAAAACTTTATTGTTAAACAAATAAAAACTCACAACACAAAATAAAGAAATTTTCCTAGGAAGAATGAGATAAAAGTTTAATAAAGGGAATCAGGAAAGAAGGTGATCCAAATACAAATATTTACCAAAAATTTCACATTGAGTATGAATCCTACATGGAAACTTCAAGGACAGGAGAAATTACACCCCAGAATTGCCTGGCTGGGCCTCCAGGAATCTGAGTAATTCTTTAATCCTTAATTAAAGACTTCCTCTCTGGGCCTGAGTGATAACACAGCAGGTAGGGCATTTATCTTGCACTCAGCTGACCTAGATTTGATCTCTAGCATTCCCTATGGTCTCTGGTATCCCATTCAATATCTGGCATCCCAAGCACTGCCAGTACTAATTCCTGAGCACAGAGCCAGGAATGATACCTGAGCACTGCCAGGTGTTGTCCTCTCCACTCTCACACCCACCAAAAATACTGTCTCTGGAAACATTCCAGATACTTTGTTTTCTAGATTATTGCATATAATCTAGTAGTAATTTGACTATTTTTCCAAAGAACAGAGAGTTCTAAAGGAAATTTTCTTTCTAACTTTACATAATTCATTCCATCATAGGACCATATAATATTTTTTTAAGATGCAGAATAGAGGGCTTGGGAAGTAGTATAGGTATTAAGCCGTTTGTCTTACATGTGGTTGATCTATAATTAGGCTCTGGTAACACAAACTATCAAGTTTCTGCTTCATGAAAAGCTATTGGTTCTTAGGTACATAGACATGGCTCTAACTATTCAAGCACATACTAATTAATTTCAGTAACCAACAGTATAAAATCAGAAAGTGGTGTATACCATTGGAGGATATATAATACAATAACTGTTTAAAGATACTTCATATCATTATTTTTCTGATGGGAGGAGAAATATTACATTTATGGAGGTGCTTTCAATCCATCAGTAAATGTAAAAATTGTCTATGAAATTTGTTTTGTTTTGTAGTCACAACCAGATATTATCACAGGATATTCCAAGTGTGTTCAAGTATTATTTCTGGCAGGTCTCAGAGGACATATGGGATGCTGGGAATTAAACTCAGGTAGGACATGTGTAAGGCAAGTAGTTCCTATCCATTGTTTTAAGTCTCCAGTCCAATTGTTAATGAGACTGAAACACAACATTTCAAATGTAGAAATTGAATTTCTTTTTTAGAGGTGGTTGTACAGGACACACCCAGTGATATTCAGATGTTATTCCTGGTTCTGCATTCAGAAATTACTCTTGTAGTGCTTGTGGTACCCCATGGGAAATCTAGTATTAAACTCTCGTTGGAAATCTGCAAGGCAAAAAAAGACCTACCAGTTGTACTGTTGCTCAAGATCCTAAACTGAATTTTCTAAAATGCAACTGTTGAAATCCTTGTGCCTGTATATACATAGAAACATGACTAAGCTTATTTATTATATTATTTATTATTATTACTATTTAGTGATGGCTGAGACACAATTATATTGGAAAAATATTACCTGAATATAATTTACCAGAAAGTAAGATTGAACTTCTCTTACTGATTATATAGTTCTCTTCTATATTGATCTTGATGAAATAGGACAGCTCTCAATATCATGTTGAGCTAATTAAAAACATAGTGAATATAAACAAACCAAATTATTTTTAACAAACATTGTCTTATGAGAAGGGTAAATAAAACATGAGGGTACTCAGAGGCTCTAAAGAAAGGTATAGTTTAGATGAAAAAATATTTTATCATATTTTATTCATTTGTACCTATTGGAAATTTGGGGAAAATAATATATGAGTTATAAAAAACAATTTTCATTATCACAGGAAATGGCTATATTATAAATGTAAGAAATAATAGTGCTGATTAACTTATAATTTTACCTTTAAACTTGTGTCACAGATAACAGCTATATACAACACAAATTCAAAGTATATAGAATTCTAGAGAAAAAAATTAATCAAACCTATAAGCCAATCACTAATAATATCCACCAAAGTTTCTGGCAGAATTCCTGCAAATGCATGAAAAGAACCTTTAGAAGTGAAGGAAATGTCAAGCCCGTTGTTTTTGGTAGTTTTTACAATGGTATATACTTTAAAAATGAAAATTATCAAACTATACACTTAAATATTCATGTTTTATATGTAAATTAAACACAATAAATTGTTTTTAAAATTTTAAACCTTGGGGCCGGCGTGGTGGTGCTGGAGGTAAGGTGTCTGCCTTGCCAACCCTAGCCTAGGACGAACCATAGTTCAATCCCCTGGCATCCCATTTGGCCTCCTTAAGCCAGGAGCGACTTCTGAGCACATAGCCAGGAGTAACCCGAGTGTCACCGGGTGTGGCCCAAAAAACCATCCAATAAATAAAATAAAATAAAATTTTACAACTTATAAAAACTGTACAAAAATTAGACACACAGGACTCTTGAGTGAGAGTGAACTGGATGGAGGGACCTCTGGTCAAATTCATAGACTGTAAATAAGAGCATTTCTATTCTAGTATTCATGTCATGTCAGAAAGAATATCCCAACACTAAACTTCAAACTCTAAGACCAAAGAATTTTGGGTTTGTTTGTTTTTTTTTTTTTTTTTGGCTTTTTGAGAGGGTCATAGTCAGTGATACTTTAAGTTGATGATTATTACATGAGTCTGTGATACTTGGGGACCAATGTAGTGAATGCTAGGGTTAGTACCAGGTAATCCTGCATGCAAAATATATGCTCCACACATTTGAGTTCTTGCTCTAGTCCGAAAATGTCAAAGTTGTCTCTATAAATATTTTTGTTTACTGGTTTTGAACTACCTTTACAAAATTATCTGTATGTATATATGTATATATGCATATATGTTTAGGTGACATTAGCTCTACCATCAATATATTTAAGCATAATCAATGAATGATTTTAGCCCATAAAACACTAATGTAATTAGAGCTTTACAAAGTACAGGTTTGTTGTTATTGGCAAAGGTATTTAAACTAGTATTTCAAAAACGTATCATTTTTTAATGATAGGAATGATGGGAGGCATCACTTTCCTCAACTTTAAATTGTATTACAAGGCAATAGTCATTAAAACATCTCAGTATTGGAATATGGGGCTGAAGCAATAGCACAGCGATAGGGCATTTGCCTTGCACACGGCCAATCCTTAATGGACTCCATTTTGATTCCTGGAATCCCAGATGGTCCCCTGAGTCTGCCAGGAGGGGTTTCTGAGAGCAATGCCAGGAGTAACAGCTGAGAGTCATTTGTGACCCCCCAAACAAAAACAAAAACAAACAAACAAGCAAAAAACCCAGCATAGTATTGGAATAAAGACAGACCTTCATATCAGTGAAATAGACTTAGCTATTCAGAGAATTTTAACAATATTTACAATAACTTAACCTATAATAAAGGGGCAAGAAATACAAAATGAAGCAAGTAAATCCTCTTCAACAAGTAGTGTTGGGACAACTTGTCAGCCACATGCAAAAAAATGAACTGGAACCTCTAACACCATACACAAAGGTCAAATCCAAATACATACATATTAAAGATCTTGGGCCAGAGCACTGGCTCAAGAGTAGGGTATTTGCCTTGCACGTGCTAACCTAGGACAGATCTGGGTTAAATCCCCAGAGTTCCATATGGCTCCCCAAGCCAGGAGCAATTTCTGAGTGCATAGCCAGTAGTAACCCCTGAGCGTCACTGAGTGTGACTCCAAAAGCAAAACAAACAAAACAAAAAAACATTAAACATTTTATTTTTATTATTAAATTTATATTTTATTGTGAGTTGATATTTATTATGAGTTGCCTGCACAAGGATATATAAGTTTGATAGAAGAAATAGAAGAGAGTTTAGTGTATAACATACTTATATTTGTAGATATACAAATGTGTGTATATATACATATATATGCTTTTTTTTATTTTTTGCCAGAGCCACTGCCCCCTGACCTGCAGCAAAGTATCAAGGAGACCTCAACAACCACCACAGAAGATGGAAGATCCAAGCCAGTCAAAAGCCCAATGGAGGAAAATCTGCTTTCAGAACTTTTTGTAACTTTCTCCTACGGTAATTTCTTGACAGTATTTGCATTGGTCACTATATTTCTGGTTAAATTGTGTTTTATCTGTATGTGTTTTATCTTATTCTTTGTTTTATGCCCCACTGCTAAGAGAAAATTTTGTATCCAACTTTCATGCTCTAATATTAGTTTGCACAATTCCAGAGAAATGCATAATGTTGTTAGATTTTTAAAACTTCTTAGCTGTCCTAGTGAATGTTTCCAAATTGCTAGGATGTTTTATTTTGTGTCTTATGTAGCAACTTATTCCCAAATTATGTCTGCAAAATTTTTCTAATCTTTGTCCACAAAAGTAAATTGAAAAGAAACGTGGATACTATAGGCTCTTATTATAGTGCTCATTATAAGAAATGTATTAACAAACTTATTTTCAAACTCTGTGTGTGTATATATAAATATCTGGATATATTGTGTATATATATATATATGAAAAGGTTCTTAGGTTTTTGTTCAGAGAAGTCTGTGAAAAAGTGTTGTGGAGATATAAGATACAGATATGAAAAAAGCTGTTTTGAGAACTATGCATACAGTTTAAACTTTGATGCTATTACAGCCTATTTTTACTGTGCCTATCAAAATAACCACTTTTGTAAATTCTGATCTGGGGTAAATGCCTCTAGCAGAGAACAGTAGAACATGGCTTATGTATGTACCCTTCAATTTTTTGAACAAATGGGGAGTTGTTGGGTTACACCTTATTTTACCTAAAACTAAAGTTTATTCCTGGTTTCTTTGTATCTGTTTGTTTACAAGTTGGTTTCACCCAAAACAAAGATTGTCTTCCTTGTAAACCTGAGTGGGTTTACTGCTCCACCCAGGGGGATTTCTGTACTCTGGCAGGCAGCGAGCTTCATATTAGGTTAAAATACACACATAATTTATTTTATATAAAAATAAAAAATTAAAATTAAAAACATCCCTTAAAAACTATACTTTGTTAGCAGACTCTACAATTTGTTTGATCACATAAGAGAAGAATTATGACAAGTAGCACATAAGTGGAAATTTCCTTGCAATTGTTTCCCAGTTATATATTATAGAATTTTACCTCTTTACGCAAATGTTGACAATACTGCAAGAAAATTATTTTGTTCCTTTCAGAATTAAATATTATTTTAGGAAAACATTTTTAATCATTTTTTGTTTTGTTCATTATTGCTATTCTTTTTTGGCTTTATTTAAACACCTTGGTTACAGAATTGTTGATGTTTTTCATGTTGTTTATGTTGCTCAGTCATAGAATGTCCTTTATCAATGCACCTTTCTAGCCATGAATGTCTTCTATTTCCCTACCAACCCTCACATCCATCTGTGTACAGGGCAGATATTTTGCTTCTCTCCGTCTCTCTCTTTTTTTTTTTTTTGTGGTGTTTGGGTCACACCCGGCAGTGCTCAGGGGTTACTCCTGGCTCCATGCTCAGAAATTGCTCCTGGCAGGCACGGGGGACCATATGGGGCATCGGGATTCGAACCAATGACCTTTTGCATGAAAGGCAAACAGCTTACCTCCATGCTATCTCCCAGGCCCCTTCTCTCCCTCTCTTATCAGAATGTACACTATTGTTAATGAAAAAGTCCCATGGATGAGTTTATTCTCATTCAGCACCCAATTCTTGTCCAAAGTTATAAGCTCCAACTATCATTGTTATAGTGGACACTTTAACTCTAACTACATTCACTACTGCTTGTGACAAGCCTGCTATCATAGTCTGGTCCATCAGGTTCTCATCTATATTGTTTATGAATATGATTACCATACTGTCTTTTATTTTTTATATCCCACAAATCAGTGAGATTATTCTCTGTATATTTCTCTTTCTCTGACACATTTAGCTGAGCATAATACTCTCCATATTAATTCATGTTTAGCAAATTTTATAACTTATTGTTCCTAACATTTGCATAGTAGTATTGTGTAGAAGTACCACAGTTTCTGTAGTCATTCATCTGCTGTCAGGCTCCTGGTTTGTTTCTAGATTCTGGATATTGTAAATAGTGCTGTGATGAACATAGAAGTTCAGAGGGCAGTTTTATATTGCATTTTTGTGTTCCTAGAATTGGTATTGCTGGATCTTATAGGAACTCAATTTCTAGTTTTATTCAAAATATCCCTATTGTTTTCCAAAAAAACTGGACCAACCTGTGTTTCTACCAGCAGTAAATCAAAACCCCATTTTTCCTTACATAAGGTAGCACAAGTTGTTCTTGTTCATTGTGATGCATACCAGTCTCTGTGATATGAAACGATATCTCATTGTTTTGATTTTCGTTTCCCTGATGATTAGTTATGTGGACAATTTTTACATGTGTGTTTTGCCATCTTTATTGCTTCTTTGAGGAAATAAATGTTCATTCGTTCTCTCAATACTTTTAGATGTGGCTTAATGATTTTTCTTAAAAATTTAATCATTGTTTTGTATATCGTAAGTATTAACCCCTTAGTTTTTCCCATTCCAAGGGTGGCATTCCTATCCTAGTTACTGTTTCCTTTTAAGTGTAGAAGTTTCTCATTTAGTGTGGTCCTTTTTTTTCATCATTACTTCCACTTGTTTAAACAGTAATGGTTATTCTTGAAGATGATTTGAGCTTCATTGTCACAGTGTTGTTCCTGTTTTCCTTGTATGCCTTATGATTTGAGGCCTAATATCAAGGTGGATATTGATAGCAATATCTTTTGATATCAATCCATTTCAATCTGACCTTTATACATGGCATTATAGACAGGTGAGTTCATTTTTTTACATTCAATTTACGAGTTTTCCAGAACAACTTGTTGAAGAGGTTTGTCTTGCTTCACTTTCTATTTTTTGTTCCTTTATCCAAAATTAATTGATTGTAAACATGGATTCCATATCTGAATATTCAAGTATATGAATATTATGATCAGAGGGTCAGTCTTAATTCCAATACCATGCTGTATTGACTACCTTATAGTTCATTTTAAAATTGGAAAAAGTGATAACTCCTATCTTCTTTTCCCCAAGGTTATTTTAGATATTAGTGGGTATCTATTGTTCCACATGAATTTCAAAACTATTTGATCAATTTATTTGAAAAATATCATTGGCATTCTCATAGGGATTGCATTAAAACTGTACAATGTTGGAGTCGGAGAGATAGCATGGAAGTAGGGCATTTGCCTTGCATGTGGACGGACAGTGGTTTGAATCCCAGCATTCCACATGGTCCCCTGAGCCTGCCAGGAGCAATTTCTGATTGTGGAGCCAGGAGTAACCCGAGTGCCACCAGGTGTGCTCAAAAAACAAACAAACAAACAAAAACAAAAAAAGACAACTGTACGATGTTTGTACGATGTTTTAGAAGTATTGGCAAACTATAATCATGTTTATAATCAAGGTGCTTAAATAAAGATAATATTTAAAAAAAGACTTAAAATGAAACAAAGTAGGTCCACATTAAATATTTGGAGAATTCACTAGAGAATCAAACTGGTTCTAAACTTTTGTTTTTAGGAAGTCTTTTGACTACTCTTTCAATTACCTCAATACCAATACATCTGTTTGGGTTTTTCAGATCATCTGGGTTCAATAAGGGGATGTTTATAGGAGTCCAAAAATTTGTACATACATTTCTTTCAGATTTTCTTGATTTTGAGGCATAAAGATTCTCAAAGTAATCTCTGATTATCCTTTTAATTTCTGTAATATATGTAGTACCATCCCCTTTTTCATTTTTGATTCTGTTACTAATTTTTTTTCTCTCCCTTGTTTTGTGAACATTGTTAATAGTTTATCAATCTTGCTTATTTTTCTAAAAACCAACTCTTGTTTTAATTTATCTTTTGAAGTGATTTTTTATTTTAAATTTAAGTTTACAATTTTAAACTTTAAATGTATTAATTTCTGCTTGAAGGTTTATTATTTCCTTCTACCTGAACACTTTTGGCTTTTTTTGTTGTTCTTTTTCCTGTTTCTGAAGCTGTGCCTTTATTTATGAATGCTTAAAAAGCTATGAATTCCTCTTAATACCGCTTTTGTTTAGTCCCACAATTTCTTATAATACATGTCTTCATTCTTGAATTTGTTTCCAAGAATCTTTTGATTTTCTATTTTATTTTATATCTGACTGTCTGGGTGTTTATTAGAGAGCTGTTTTATTTCCAGGTATTGATGTCATTTTTTCATGTCTGCATTTCACTTCTATTTTTAGTGAATATCGGTCTGAGAAAAGAATATAAACCATTCCTATCTTCTCTCTTTTTATTTTATCAAGGTATGTTTTATGGTCAAATATGTGTGCTATCTTGGAGAACATGCCATATCCATTGGAGAAGAATGTGCATCCAATTTTCTGGGAATGAAAAACCCTATATAGATCTTCTAAGCCAAGCTCTTCTATTTCTTCCTTCAGAGGCAGTATATCCTTTTTAAGTTTTAACCTGGTTGACCAAAAGAAGGGACATAGCAGCGTTGAAGTCTCCTTATATTATTGATATTGATCTTTTTTTTTTTTTACAACTGATTAAAATAGTATTAAACATTTTGCTTCCCCTCAATTGGTTCACAACATTTAGGAATATGAGTTACTTTTGGTGTACACATCTTTTGATTATTAAAAAATGCTATCTCCATCTCTATTAAACTTTTTTGTTGTTGTTGTTTTTTGTTTTTTGTTTTTGGGGTCACACCCGGCAGTGCTCAGGGGTTACTCCTGGCTCCATGCTCAGAAATTGCTCCTGGCAGGCATAGGGGTCCATATGGGGCACCGGGATTCGAACCGATGACCTTTTTGCCTGAAAGGCAAACACCTTACCTCCATGCTATCTCCCGGGTCCCTCTATTAAACTTTTTAAGTCTAAAGTTTGTGTCATCTGATATTAGTATAATCACCACAGCTTTTGTCAGGGAGTTATTTGATCGATTTGATTTTTGAATCTATCTTCAATTTGACTATTCATATGTGTTTCTTGCACAAATGTTGGATTTGATTTTTCTTATTTTTTTAAATTTTGTTGTAAACAAAGTGAATTTCAAGTCTTTCACAGTAATATTTAAGGTACATAGAGACAATGAATCAGAGGCATCCATTTAGTCACTTTGTGTTTCTTAACTGGCTCATTTATTCCATTGATATTGAGATGATTGCCATAGGATTTAGTATTAACTTCCTAGGTGTTTGTTATGTTTGTTCAGTCTGTGTTGGTTTAAAGTAAACCTTTCAGTTTTTCTTTAAGATTGGTTAGAGTCTGTAACGTTTTGAGGTGACATTTGTCTGTAAAAGCACTGTATCCTTCCTTTACACCTGAATGAAAGTCTGGCTAGGTGAAATATTCTTGGCAAAGCATTCAGTTCACAGAGTTTTGTTACTTTCTCCCACCACTACCTTCAGATTATGGGGTTTGGTTGTGATAAATGTACCATAAATCATAAAGACGCTTTTTGTATGTAATTTCTCTTTTAGTACTCTATACGTGTCTTTGTTTTTCATCATTGTGATTAGAATGTGCCTCTGGGTACTTTTCTTTGAGTTTATTTAAGCTGGTAGTCTTTGTCCATTCAAACTGCAGTTGCATGCACTCTTTAGCTCTGGAAACTTGTCATCAATTATGTCTTTGACTTTTGATTCTTGTTTTTTGTTGCTTGGTTGGTTTTTTTGTTTGTTTTTGGGTCACACCCTGCAGTGCTCAGGGGTTACTCCTGGCTCCATGCTCAGAAATTGCTCCTGGTAGGCACGGGGGACCATATGGGGCACCGGGATTCGAACCGATGACCTTTTGCATGAAAGGCAAACGCCTTACCTCCATGCTATCTCCAGGGCCCCAGACTCTTGATTCTTTATGGGGTTTTTCTTCTTGAGTCTCAGAGACACCAGTGATTCTCCATTGTTTTTATTGAGTTTATTCCAGACTTCATTATTATCTGTTCACTTTTTTTTAGGATTTTTTTCCACTTCTGATCATTCATATTAAGACAATTTTCCAGTCTCTTCTATTTTATAGAGATGATATGTAGCTCACCTCTAGCTCACTGATACTGTCCTGACAACAGTTACTCTGGAGAGGCTTTCCAGTGAGGTTTTCTTTACACTTACCATGTTTTACAGCCCTGATATTGCTATCTAAAATTATCTCATTTTTACTCTCATAACCTCTAGAGGCTGTCCATTTCATGGTTTCTTTGAGTTCTTTGAACATCTTTCAAATTTTCTCTCTAAATTCTTTATTGAAGAAGTTATATAGGTGGCCAGTTCTTGCTGAGTCTCAGAGTTACTATTTTCATTCTCTATGCATAGTGGAGTTCTACATTATTTTCCCATTGTAACCTTAGCAGTTTGTTGTTTCTTACATGTTGTGCTGGGGTTCTTGAATAGAAGAAATGCTCAGCTTGGAGTGGCTGCTCTCTCTTCTTGTTGCTTCAATATTACTGGGACCATTCAGGCATGTGGAGCACTCTTGCCTCCCATTTGCACCTGGGGCAAGCTGGGTCACCATATTATACAGGTCTCTTTGGCTCCTGGATGTTTGACAGTCATATAGTTGCTTTGTGGACTTCACAGGTCAGTTTGATAGTCAGGGAAAACTTGCCTCATTGCCACACTTGTGGCAAGTCTGGTTACCAGGCTGTGTTGGTTTCAAACATGATTTCATCTATTGTTTAGATCTATTGTTGTTGATTTGAGGCCATATTTTGTGATTCTCAGAGAACTATATGTGATGCTGGAGAATGGAGGCTGTTGGTCCTCTGTCAGTTGTATGTAAAGCAAAAGCCTTATCCACTATACTACTTCTTTGACTCCAAAATCAAATAGAATTTTAAGAGTCAGTAAATAGTAAGATATAGCTTAACTTTAGATAAATTTTCACTTCAGGAATTGATTTTATAATAGTAAGAAAATTAATGTTTTAAGCATACTATTTCACTGTATCACATCCATAATAAGTAGGACATTTTCCTCACTACCCTCTCTGTTTCCAATATCTATTTGGCTATATCTCGCATTTTGTTTACGCTGGGCATTTTAGATGTCTTTTCTTTGTTCTTTATTATTCCACATCAGAGTTAATTCAGCCATTATTTTTCTTTCTCCTAACTCACTTCATTTAGTTTGTCAATATAGAGTTCTATCCAAGCTGCATAAAATGTAAGATTTAATATCTTCTTCACTGTATATATACCAATTTTTCTTTTATTTCTTGGGTTGGGAGTTTGAGTCATATAGTGAAGAATTAGTGACATGTTTTTTGTTCTTGGGATAGTTCTTGGTTATGTAACATGGGTCTTATAGTGACAGAGATTATACCTTCGGCCCCAACATGCCAAGATTTCCTCCAGTCCTTTGAACCATCTTGAAAATAGAAGAATGTTATTTTTTGAGAATGCAATTTCCATTGTAGTTCTATAAATCCCATATCTGTTTTTTTGACATATGTTGGTTCATATTTCCATAAATGCCAGAGATAGTTATTAATCTTTGATATTATCTCTCAGAGTTCCTCCTTGCCCCCCAATATTTATTGTTAACTTATATTTATCTCTGTGGCTCTTGTAAGAGAACTATCTCATTTTACCCCCTTTTTTTGCAATCTTGACTCTACCTTTCCCCATCAAGAAAATATTGATATTCTAATGGATTGTAACTCCCAGGTCTCTCAATAAAATTCTTGCCTTTGTTTGTAGTTTGCTTCATTGAAGTTGCCATGAGAGGGCTTGATTCTGCAGATAGGCTATATCAATCTTATTTGCACCTTTACTTTTTCACTATTTTAGCTCTATCTGCCCTATCGGTACATAAACATTCCAGGCCCTCTATTCTATTAACCATGCCAAACAGATTTAAATGCTTTATTTCTTAATGATAGATATGTTTTTTCTTTAGATATCTATAGAGAGTGGAAATAGAAAAGATTTCCAAGCATGTCCTTTAAAAGAATATGAATACAGATAGAAATAGCAATAATTATAGAATTCCATTCATTGCCATTACTGGTCCCTATATAAAGGGACTTTTTTTCCACAGGCACAAAAGAAAGCTGCAGCATCTGAAGATTTAATAATTATAGCTATACAAGTATAAAAGGAGAAGGGAAATCAAGAAAAGGAAAAGAGAAACAAATAGGCAAAGTAGGGCTGTTTTTTCATGCTTTCCTCTCCCTTTTCTCCCCAACATCAAGATTAAAGATTTATGTTTTGTCTTAGGGCAATTTTCTTGACCTTGAAGTTGAGACTGAACTGTCATTTTATAAAGCTGTTGCTCACTAGAATCTAAATTTGAAGTGAATTTAGGATAAATCTAGAGTCAATAAAAATTTCAAAAAGACTTGTCAATTTTAAGTAGATGAAATCTTTTCACACACTGGAAGTAAAAAATCTAGATAGCTACTAAGTAATGGAAAAAAAATTACATAATCCACGAACCAGATATAAACCTGGCAATGATCAGTTGTGAAACAAAATAGCTTAGAAATAGACTTAACAAACTATCATTGTCATATATGACATCTTGTCCTGTTAGTCAAGGATGGTCAACTCAGATGTCTGGATACACACAGACCAATTGAGCACAGAATTTTGGTGAGTCATCTTTATTAGGAAATGCTGAACAGTTAAAACCAAAACATATAGCATACCTACAGAGTAGATACTTCTCACTCCCATGTGGGATAAATAATAACACTAAACTTTCAAAAGAATCATGATCACAGAGTGAAGATAAAAAGCTTCTACTTTTCTGAATCTTTTTAGAGAACCATAAATTTCATATTCATCAAACCTAAATTTTAGGAGGTACTGCCATTCTGATTCACAATATTACTAACTGCATATCTTTGTTATTTTTAACCATTGTGATTTTAAAGGTTCCTATGATTATTGATCCATCTTAGGATGCAAGAATTTTGTAAATATAAACTTATTTTAGTCACATTTCTTATTAAACAGCATTTGGTTGCTAGATAAAATATGTCGATCTTATTTTTTTAGAACTGTATTAATCTAGTCTTTTTGCTACATGCTGTCAATGAGCATTAAATATATTTAAGATGCTCATAAAATCAAGCTGCTGATAAAATGTTTGACTATAAATTTACCACATATCAATATCAATTTTTAAAATATTGAATAGAAGTAGCATGATTCTCTTGTCTTATGCCTCTATCTGCACTACTCTCTAATGCATCTTGGAGAACTAGGGTCCTCCTGACTTCAAGGGTAGATGGATGGATTCTCTTATAGCTTCTGAACACATCCTTATTCTATAGAATTATTTCTTAGATGTGAAACTGCCTAGGTTTGTTTGATCTGAACTGAAAGGGTTAAGTTTCAGTGACAGCAAAGTTAACAAGGGACATGCCATAAATGGCTCCAGCTGTGCATAATTAACTGTAATACTGCAGTGTAAATGACTTTTATTGGCAACTATGTCATAACTTCATTAAAAATCATATTTACAGCCCTATCATCTGAAATGAGTCCTCCTGCATTCTGGAATTTAATGAGCATTCATTTTCACCTTGTTCAATTATCGTTTACCCTCCCCCCTCACCATCTAACATTCCTGCACAACTCTTCTTTTCCCTAGTGTGGGAAGCATGAAGCCAAAGTACAATTGGAATATAATTAGCATCTGGCAAAGGGCCCCAGTCCAAGAAAGCATTTCCCAAACCAACATGAAACTGTTTTCCCTTGTTTTCAATTACAAACAGGTAACTTCCTTACACAAAAACATTAGGTAACAATAATAAAAACATTGATCTGATTTGATAGCAACCTTCAAAGACAAGTCTTTGTCAAGGGGCTAAATTTAAAAGTAATGGGGAAACAAAGTCAAAATCAGCAAAATGAATCATAAGCTGACAAGAAATATAAAGCTAACAAATGGCTTTTGAATCAAACACTTTCCAGTCTAACTCCCATTTTCTGAAAATATTCATCTTATAATACTTTCCTTGAGTGGCATATCTAATTAAAATCTACACATATGAGTTTACCAAAGAGGGGTACAATGAAAAGGAAGGAACACAGAGAAAATTTGAGTGTGGTGGATGTAAGTAAATATCGTGAATAGCCTTAAAGGTGTTATAAGGGTATTGTGCTTAAAATAAGATACAATATATTCAAAAATTATTTCTCAGATTACTGCTTTTATCGCCTCTTTTTATCCCTGGCTGATTTTTGTTAAATGCAAAGTAGACAGCAGCCTCCAGAAAGGAATCTGCTTTCTCTCTACCTACCTCCACCATCTAGGAATGGAAAGAGATCTAGATCTAAAGGCCTTGTTCGAGCAAGGAAAGGAAAGTCAGTTCTATATCTTACCTGGGCCTTTTAGGTCCATCACCTTCCCTTTAGGAAAAAAAAAATTCTGGAGGAAAGAAGCAGTAAATTAAAAACAGGTTTTATTTGGAGGCACTGAGGAGTGGGAGGGAAAGAATAAGAAAGAGAAAGAGCAATGCACGCAAGAAAGAGCTCATGCTTCTCCAAAGACAGAGAGATCCCTGATTTATAACACAACAGGAAAGTTGAAAAGTCCTCATCTCAAGAGGAGAGATGCATGCAGGCACCACTTGCGTGGACTAAGGAGCACATGTGTACAGCTCTCTCCAGTGGAGGAGTGAGTCCCAGTAAGTGTGTCAGAATTAAAGTACAAAAGTATACATCTTAAGAGTGGATATGTAAGTGACAAGTGTTCTGGGTCCCAGGCACGTAGGCAATACATGTGTGTATCTCCTTTGCTCCTAGTTGACTTTTATAGAGCAGTTTTCAACCTGCTCCACCTAGCATTTTCTACCTAGGCAAGAGTCATGTTGCCCTGGGAGGTACCAAATCAAGATAATGGTTTCTTTGACATTTTTTCCTGGACTTTCTTCTTTCTGGAGTTTCTCCAGGTAGAGGGTCCAGTTCTTTCACCATGCAGGCTTCAGAAAGTCTCTTAATAATTACAAACAATTAACTCCTCCAAATTCTCTACCAGGGTTTTTTTTATATATTCCACAAACTTTTATTACATGCCCAAAATTTATTGCCTTGAGTAAATCATTCCACACCTGCCTGCCTGCTTCAGTCTCACTTATAGCCATGAAAGAATATCTTTATCTGTCAATATTCTAGGAACAGTATCCCATGATCTTAAGATCAGTTTTCCTTTCATTTGAGAACAATTTTTCAATGTGTAAGTAAATATTAGAGTTGGTTTCTTGAAGATACCTATGAAAAAGTTTTTCTTTGCATTTCAAAATAACAATCTAAAGACTGTACAAATAAAGAGCATATAAAGATGTGCACATAAAGATTCTATGCATGTAAAAGCTGCAGACTCAAGGGACCTGTATCTGTGGAGTTGTTTTAATTTTTACTTGCTTTTCCATGCCTTTAAAAGACAGATCTATATGTAAGGGTGATATTGCTAAATATAATGGGTTTATGGGGTAATTTTCAAAATTTTAATTACTTCTAGTTTTATTGAATCTTACTTATCTATAGCTCTGAACAAAGTTAGAAGTATACCTATCAATTTGCTCCACTTATTAACGACAAAATGAGTATTGTTCTACATTAGTTTCCACCACTACTTCTTTCTTCACAGTTACTATTTCTATGTTTATGGTGAGAACATTTCAGATTTTCAGATTTACTTTCTTTCTTTTTTTTTTTTTTTTTTTTTTGGTTTTGGGCCACACCCGGTGATGCTCAGGGGTTACTTCTGGCTATTCGCTCAGAAGTCGCTCCTGGCAGGCACGGGGGACCATATGGGGAACCGGGGGATCGAACCGTGGTCCGTCCTAGGTGCTAAACTTGTGCTACAAGGCAAGGCAAGCACCTTACCTCCAGTGCCACCGCCCGGCCCCCTCAGATTTACTTTCTTAGCAAATTTCTCAAAAATAAAAATAATATAATATTCTTAACTCTTATAATCATGCTATCTATTTTACTTCTAAGTATAATCACCTTCATATACAAAATTTGAACCAACTAAGTAATGTCTCACCATTTCCTCTCCCAAAACTTTGTTAACCTAAATTATCTCTATTTCTGTTTGTCCTTTAACTATTCCACATACAAGTGATGTCAGATAATAATTATCTCTATCTCACAAATATTTCACTTAGCCTAAAGTGCTTAAGATATAGCCAATTTGTCACAAATTACAGTGTTTTCTTCATACTCATGATTGAAAATTTTTTATTATTCCATATATATGTACACCATTTCTTTATTCATTTATCCATCTATGCACTCTTAGGTTGCTGTTATATCTTTGTTTGATGTGAATAATGGAAAGACATATATTTTAATATCTTGTATCCATTAGCCACATAATATCGAAATTCAGTTCATGAAGCTATTTTTCAAGTAGTAGCATTAACTACTTTCCTTTAATGGGATAATGTTATTAATAATATGTCTGAAGTGTGTCTCAATAAGAAGACACTCTAAGAGTGTTATTTCCATTCTTCTTCCTTTCTCCATTTTCCACCTCATGCTTCTGTCTGTTTTCTTAATTAACCTGAATATTTGGTACAAGTACCTGTGTTATATATTAACTAAAAGTTTGTCTGAGCCATGAATGTATATTGATTGATAAGCCAGAATCTATAAAATAGTCTTGTCAACCTTGAAAGGATGCCATAAAAGGTAATAGCACCAAATTTACTCTGGGAAAAAGCTGAGAAAAAAATATTTGCATGGCTAACACTGAGCATAAGTTCCCCTAACCTCACAAGATTCCTTGGTGGTTCAATATTTTAAGCTGGGGTGATGCAGAAGGAGACAAGAAGGCCCAAGAAGCATTCAAACACATCTAGCAATTACATTTGTGAGCATAAAATGCCCTTGGAAGCTAGCATCATTTTAAGCATAATGCCAACACACCAGGGGATACTTTCAGCTGCCAAGTAATACCATCTTCAGAAAATTTCACTGCAGAATTCTGCTGCTGTTCTCAAGCCTGCTGTTTTATCTGACCGTTTATAATTAGCAATTCAATCTGGTAGCATTGTCTAGGAACACTGTGTCTCTCATTTATTTGAGGGTGTATACTGGAATTTAGAAATGCCATGAGCAGGAACAATAGTAAATGCAATATTTTTCTTACCTTGTTATTTTTCCTTATTTTTCTCTCTCTGTTTCTCTATCTCCTTTACAAGCTCTTTCTTTTAATTGAGTCCCACATTTACTTATTGAGACTAAAAATCTCTTTATATGCCATAACTAATATGTAAACATATTTTAAAAATAGAATGGCTATATAAAGTAGAACAAAACTAAATTATAACAAGAGAAAGTGTGTGTACACACAATTACATATATATCAATAACTGTAAAATCATAGTGCTGTAAATTATAACTCAAAGTTTGAAACTCACTGATATAATGATATACCCTGTGTCACAAAGCACCTTTTGGAGACAGGTTAATCTGATGTGTGAGATATTACCTTATTGTAGTTGCTTTTGAAAAGATTCTTTTATATTTCCTTTTCTTCAGTAAAATAAATCCAGAAGTACAAGAAAAATCAAATGTAAGCATAGGAAATAGAACAGGGTTTGTGTTAGAAGAAGTCTTAAGTGAATTAAGGGTTTAATCTTATAGCTGATAATAAGGTCGATGCTTAGAACGTATTTATTCTATGTTCACACATAAATAAATATTATTGTCATTGCAAACAAAGGCGTGTATGGTTATAATTCCTTCCCATGTAAGTAGTAAGCACTTGAAATAAAATTTAATAAAACTCTCCATACACAATTTGCATTTAGGAACAGTGAACCACAACGTGTCTCTGCCTTAACAAGATAATTAAGCCCAAACATTCAAGATGGCATTTAATTGCTGTTTATCAAGTTTTCCTTGTTTCTTAAACAAGGATTCTCAGAAGAGTTCCACAGAGAATGTCACTAAACATATTCTGGTTCAATATCTAGTTTGAAAAAGGTGACCAGCAGGGAGCAATGCTGAGAAAATCAGAAGACATTGGGTAATCTCAGGTGCCTGTTAGCAGTTATTGCTCTGTTGCTTCTGGACCAGTCTTGACCTTGTTAAAAATAATGCTCTCTCCTGGTGTATTTGATCTAATGTATTTGTTGTTTTTTTTCTCCAACTGTCCAGAGACTGGAGTTTAGGAGCAAGCTAATTACTGATAGTGTACACACTTTAAAAAATGTACTCCAGGAGAAGGGAAGGAATCAGCAGTAGTGATAGTTGATCCCTGCTGAACACTTATTTTTTTTATATGTCAATCTGGCCCCTATTGATGTAGGCAGAAAGATCTCACACGAAAATCATAAGATGCCTTGCACATGTCCAAGCAGATGGAGGGCCAAAAAGGCATCTGCTCTGCTCTATAACTATAGATGTAATTACAGATAGAGATGTATATATATATATGTATATATACATAAATATATTATTGGTATAGATTAAACAACTTATATATACACACCCAACTACAGAAATGGTTATCTATAAAATAATATATATACATAAATAACCTTTTTATTTTCATTTAAAAATATGGTTTTGGAGATATAGTTACAACAGTGTTTTTAAGTTTATAGCATACTTGCACAAAATTAGAAATGTAAAGATAATAGATAACAATACAAAAAGAGAAAGCAGAGAATGGAAGGGATAAAACATGATAAAAATTAACGTCTGAAAATAGAAGCCCTATTTAAACTGTGTTCCACTACTTTTTACTTCCTGCTGCTGTACTATTATTTTTTTGGGAAACATTTTCTGTGCTAATTCAGAGAATAGCTAATTATTTGAGAAGTTCAATATTAATGAGAATACAAAGAGAAGTTCAAAAGTAAATAACAATCCTACTTCTTCACACTAATGTCATCGTTTCTTCTTCTCCACCCTGTCCCATAGAGATATAATGAAAAAAGAAGATTCTCCTTTTCTTCACGGTGACTGGGCATAATTAGTTACCCAACAATATACCTACTCCCCGCCCCCCGCTTCATCCTAGAAAGGCTATGTACAGGCTCACCAGACTTGCTCTTTCATGACATTTCCAAAAGCTCTAAAATTGACATATCTGCTCTTTTCATATAATCAAGACAATTGTCTCCATTATGTTTATTGCATTTTAACAAGTTATTTGAAAATATGCATGTGTTCTCACAATTGATGGAGGGAACATGAGTTTGTACTGTAACAGGAGCTTTTGTTTCTCTAGGGCAAATACTTAAATGCTTAGATGCATGCTTGTAGATAAAATGCTTGGTTCTGATGTCCATTGAGGAAAGTTATATGATTTTTGTCTAAGTCCCTCTCCCTTTTTTCATTTTACTGTTTGAACAAAAACATAATCGATACATCAACTTCAAAAGGTTGCAAATATTAAATGAACTCAATTTTGTATTAGCACAGGGTACATTATTTTATTTTTATCATTTTTTAATTATAGCCAATGTGAATTACAAATCTTTAATATTAATATTTAAGGCACATAGGGACAATGAATGAGGGGCATTCCCACCACCAGTGTTGTCCTCTATCCAACCCTGTTCCCAGCATGCATCCCATATCTCCCTCCTTTACCCCTCATAATGCTAGTATAACTGGTCCCCATTTGTACAGCTAGTTGTATATTGGGTAAAAATTCTGTTGTCATTGACTTTGGGTTTGATGTTCATGGCTGATCATTTTTTTTTTATTTTCACTAAATGTTCATATGACTGTCTGGTCATAGGGTACATCATTAAAAATTCATTTTTATATGAAATAACAGGAAAAACTTGAACTAAAATACATAGATATAAATATTAAAATTCAGATGCCTTTGGACTTGCAGTCTAAAACACTATTAGCAAACATAGGAAATTAATGGTTGATTTTACATGTTAGCTTGCTATGTATGAATTCCACTGCTTGGCCAAACACTAGTTTGGATTCTCTTGAATGTAATTTTTTTAGATGCGGTTGATATTTTAATTACAGAACATGTTATTACATAAAACTCCTCATAAGTAAAAAAGGTTTCTGATAATATCAAAATTGTTTCAAAGATTCATAGAGATGAGTGAAGAGATACATGTTCAAAGGAGAACAATGACTGAAAGAGCAAGTTTTATCTTTAGTTTTTGTTTTGCTTTGTTTGCTTTTGTTGTTTTGGGTCTACACCTGGTAGTGCTCCGGGCTTACTCATGTCTCTCATTTCAGTAATTACTCCTGGTGATGCCTAGAAGATTATATGTGATGCAGAAGATCAAATCCAAATGGGACACATGCAAGGCAAGTGCCTTAACCACTGTATTATCTCTCTGGCCCTAAGCAGTTTTCAGTTAAGAAAAATGATTGAGGTCTCCTGATAAAAGAATTTCTTCCGAATGTCTTTACATTTAAAGTGCAATAGAAACTCTATCGTAGGACTCTAACCTAATAATTGCTCTGCATGTTTTGGACTTGTTTGTACCTACTATTGCATTGAAACCATCAATTTCTTAAAATTATTCTTGCCCACAACCTCAGTCAAATTAGGAATGTCATCCGGTGTGTTGTTCTGTTGTTCTCTCTCTCTCTCCCTCTCTCTCCCCCCCCCTCTCTCTCCTCTCCTCTCCTTTTTCCTACTCTCCCTCACTTCCCACTCAAAAAATTTCCCTTTCAATTTAGCAATAAATATGTAACACTCTCTGTGCACATACATATGCGACACACTCTCATCCTCATATGACACATGCTGGTAGTTTGATCTTACTGTGTATCCTTACAAAAATCGTTCTTAAAGTTAAGGATAGAGTACTAATTAGCAATGAACAAATATTTCAATTTTAGACTTGCAATTATTCTGAATATTCTGAACTTGCTGGATACAACAAAGGTAAATAAATAGTCTATTTTTCTCCATATTTTAGATGGAAAAATAATTTTACATCTGAGGAATTTGAACTACAAGAAATGTAATATATATGACCAAATCTTAGACTTAGTGATATTGCAATTGAATGTTACTTTAGATATATTAGATAGGATGTATTTTTTTCCTATAGTGAAATATAATAATTTATAGTCAATGTTGCTTTTGACAATTTTTTAAAGGAACAAAAATAACTTGACCTTCATTGAGTCAAGAACTATTTCTATTGTCTCTCTCCTGGCAGATTGTCAGATCTGTGACTACTTAGACATTAGATCAAAATGCAAGAATTATTATATTACTGACAAGATTAGGACACTTCAAGAAATGCTTTTTATGTTTAGCTTTCTTAGAGAAGATACTGGTGCCTAAGTAATGCACTCTTTAATAGAGCCAACAACCCTTAAGTCATCAGATTGTCAGGGACCTAGTACCATGAAAAGATCACACTCTAGCTTATCATGCTAATCATCAGGATCTCTTGGCCAATGTAAAGGATACATGATAATAAGAAATCATCCAGTGATTTAATCTAAAATCATTTTAGTCAGAAAATACCTTCAACTAAATTTCCAGATACTGCTAATCATAAATAAGCCAATACAAACTTGTCTGTTGAATTTATCTGTGATTCCTAGAAAGCAATGATGATTGCAAAATCCTTACTGTGTCCAATAAAACAGCTAATTGTGAAGGAAAAATCTGCACCTGTATCTAAAAAGACAAAACTTATATCCATCTATTCTTATGATGTCTCTAAGACTCAGGGAGGACTCCTCTATTATCCTGACTTTTTTTTTTTTAAAAATACACTGACCTTTTCTTTTTCTAAGATGGTCTTCATTGATGTACATTCTCTCTAGTCAATTAGATCTCTAATTTTCAGAAGTATTTTGTCTTTCACACCATCTTCACTCAGTCCTTAATAATTTTGCCTATAGAATCTAGGAGAATAGGAAGATGTTTTTTTAGTTTTGATTTTGTTGGTTCTACAATAAAAATACTCAAATAGAGCTTGCAGGCATCTCTTTATATTCTACAGTGAAACTTTCATCAGGTTAAATGTTAAAATTAGTCTTATATTCCCAAGTGCAATTCTGGCGGTTTTTAATCTACAGCATTCTGACACGAGGCAATATTTTGTCAATCATTTTTAAATTAGTATTTCTGTTTGTTTTCTTTCTCAAAATACCAATTTTCTTTATGTTTGATTAATATACTTTATATATATCTAGAAATTTATTTTTACTTTATTTTTTGTTTCAAGTAAATTTTGAAATACTTTTAATTTTCTGTAATTTAACTGCTAGTAGATTCAATACATTGTTTTGTTTAAAGTGAAATATTAACACTGCAATTATGCAATTATAGTACAAGATTTAAAAATATCGGTTTTCTTACAATTTAAAAAATTGTGTTTTCAAAAAGACTTCTTAGGGGCCCGGGAGATAACATGTAGGTAAGGTGTTTGCCTTTCATGCAAAAGGTCATCGGTTCGAATCCCGGTGCCCCATATGGTCCCCCATGCCTGCCAGGAGCGATTTCTGAGCATGGAGCCAGGAGTAACCCCTGAGCACTGCCGGGTGTGACCCCCCAAAAAACAAACAAACAAACAAACAAAAAAGACTTCTTAATGAAAAAATAAGATCTTATCCTGTCATCTTTAATATAAACTTCATTTGTAATCCTTTATAATTTTTAATTGTATACAGTGATATAACAAAAAGTTTCTCATGTAATATTTTCTAAAAATATGATGTTTTATTTTTATGTTATATAATGTTTTTATGATGTTTAAACTTGCAGCCAGGTTTTGCTGATTCAATTTTAATTTTATTTTTTCAAATTCCTAATCACTAAACAAGAAGATATATAGCTATCCTTGGGATGGATTGCTTATTGTCCCTCTGGTTTATTTTAAAATTAGTTTTTAAACCTAAAACTGTAGATTTTAAATATGATTGTATATTCTATGTTTCTCGTGATTTCTGTGTCTCTTTTTAAGCCGCTTTTGAAGATTGGTTCATCTAAACTAAAAATTTAATATTTTAGCATGTTTAATATTATTTTTTCCTGAATAATCCATAGTTCTATTTGTCTTTTCTTTATATTGTTTTGCCACATAGCAAATTAACATGGAGCATAAATTTCCAGCATTTTTGATTTGTTTCTTCTGTAGAAATGATATTTTAGTAAACAAAAGAACAACCTAGTCAAATCTAGCTTTCAACTTAAATTTTGGCAATTTCTGCTTTTATGATAATTTTAATCTTATAATGGATTCATGAAAGGTACC